>JAQQZU010024455.1:0-11369 GCA_030068025.1 Parauchenoglanis punctatus | reverse complement strand
CGGCCCCCCGCGCCCGCGCTCTCCCCCGCGCTCTCTCTCGCTCTGCCCCTCTCTCTCTCTCGCTCTGCCCCTCTCTCTCGCTCTCTCTGCGTCTCTCTCTCGCTCGCTCTGCCTCTCTCTCTCGCTCTCGCTCTGCCTCTCTCTCTCGCTCTCGCTCTGCCTCTCTCTCTGCCTCTCTCTCGCTCTCTGTTGGCTGTTGTGGAAATCCTTCGCCACACTCCCTCTCTCGCTTCCTGTTTCCACCGTTTCCTGGGCACCTTAAGCATTGATGATTTTCGGCTGTAAGACTCGTAGTGGTCATGATCTGGTTCCTGGTGGGTTTTTTTGCGTTACTGCTTTTGATTAGCGCCCGGACGCAGAGTCACCTGTCCGGAAAGTCTTGACCGCTTTGGGCTCCTCCTTTAGGTGAGCAATGAGGGCACATATCAGGAAGTGGTCCGTGCTGTGTGTGGGAAAGTTCTGGGTACCATCTGTGAGATCGCCATTGCTGTCTACACCTTCGGCACGTGCATAGCCTTCCTCATCATTATCGGTGACCAGCTGGACAAGCGTGAGTCATTAGGGTTATGTTTAACTCCTGCTGTTTTATGCTATGAAATGATTCTATTAACTCATGAAGAGTTAGGAAAAGTTGAACTTGTTTTAGTTTGAACAGGGCTTTACTGCTGTGAGGAGTGTGTGTGTGTGTGTGTGTGTGTGTGTGTGTGTGTTTCACACAGGGAGTGTGTTGTGTGGGTTTTTCTCTCGGTTGTGTGTTTAGTGATCAGTGCCATGGCTCATGAGTCGGAAAGTGCTGTCGGCTCTCACTGGTACACGGACCGCAAATTCACCATCACCGTCACCTCCGTGTTCATCATCCTCCCTCTGTCCATCCCCAAAGAGATCGGCTTCCAGAAATACGCCAGGTATCTGTCTGCCTGTCTGCCTCTCTGCCTGTCTGCCTCTCTGCCTCTCTGCCTGTCTGCCTCTCTGCCTCTCTGCCTCTCTGCCTGTCTGCCTCTCTGCCTGTCTGTCTCTCTGCCTGTCTGTCTCTTTGTCTCGTCTGTCTCCCTCTCTGTCTCGCCCGCCTCTCTGTCTCGCCCGCCTCTCTGTCTCGCCCCTTTCTGTCTCGCCCCTCTGTCCCCTAATGTTGTTTTGGCTGTGTGACCTTCAGCACGTTTAGTGTGATCGGTACCTGGTACGTGACCGTCATAATCATCATCAAATACATCTGGCCTGACCAAGAAGTTTCCCCTGGAATCATTCCCACCAGGTTTGTGCTTCATTTCCTGCAGTTGTTCAGCAGCTGATCCAGCTGTTCAGGAGTTATCATGCATGCACTCATGTGTTCTTTTCTCCCCTCAGTCCTGAATCCTGGACTGCTGTGTTCAACGCCATGCCGACTATCTGCTTTGGATTCCAGGTGTGTTTATCCAAGTGTGTGTCTGTTTATCCCTTTGGAACCCGGTAATCCAGTGCTGTCTACAATACTGTCTCTGTAACGATCGAAAATGTAATATTGTCAGCAGGGGAAAGTAGAAAGTTGCATCTAAGCCCATTTTTACAGCTGCGTTCAGTTCACCTTACAGTCTCCTCTGGAAAGCTTTCTACCTGGCGTGTGCTGTTTTGTGCTCCTGTGGATGGTGTTCCCGTGTGGTGCCTCAGTGTAATCTGTCATTTCCAGGAAGTGAAAAATGTTCAATTTGAGACGTTATTAAAATACAAAAAAAATCTGATATTACGTACTCAAGTACAGAGTGTACAGTGTAGAGTATATAACTGAGTGTTTGGAATATTCCTAAGATATTACCTCTTATTAAAATTTATTTATCTTATTATTAAAATATTACCTCTCTCCCCCTCTCCCTCCCTCCCTCTCCCTCTCTCCCTCCCTCTCCCTCTCTCAGTGCCATGTGAGCAGTGTTCCGGTATTTAACAGTATGAGGAATGCGACTCTTCGACCATGGGGGGGCGTGGTAACTATCGGAATGATCATCTGCCTGTTTGTCTACACAGGAACAGGTGGGTGTTAGACGTATAAACTTGTGCAAGCATACATGTACATGTATCACATCACATCACATCAGCCCCCCACCTTCTCTCCCTCCCTCCCTCCCTGCAGGTGTGTGTGGTTTCCTTTCGTTTGGTTCCACAGTGAATCAGGACGTGCTGATGTCATATCCGTCCAAAGATGTCGCCGTGGCGATCGCCAGAGCCTTCATCATCATCAGTGTGGTGACTTCATATCCCATACTGCACTTCTGTGGCAGGTAATGGACACGGGTGAATGAATGGAGGGAGCAAACGGAGAACAGAGATGAATAATAAAAGATAGAGATCTATAAGAATAGGTTCAGGGACAGAAAAGCTAATGGATGGCCTATTGGAGGGAGAGAACGACAGATGGATGAGTAAAGGATGAGTATGATGGACTATTGGATAGAGACAGAGAACGACTGAGAAGCAGGGATAGACTGAATGGAGGAATAAGACAAGATATTGACAGATAAGTAAAGAAGAAATGACAATGAATGGAGAGGAAGAGAACAATGGACACTTTCATAGATGGATGGAATAATGATAGAAATTAAAAGTGAATGATGGATGGATTTTCATGTTGCTATTTGTATTTTTGTATGTATATAATGGTATTGTGTGTGTGTGTGTGTGTGTGTGTGTGTGTGTGGGTTTCAGAGCCGTGTTAGAAGGTTTGTGGCTGCGTTTTAACGGCACAGACGTGGACACAGACGTGGTGAAAGAGCGAAGACGCCGTTTGCTCTACACGCTTGTCTGGTTCTGTCTCACACTAGTCCTCGCTCTCACCATCCCCGACATTGGGCGTGTCATCTCGCTCATCGGCGGCCTTGCAGCCTGCTTCATCTTCATCTTCCCAGGTAGGTCTATACAGATGTAATTTTTTGTAATGTGTTTTGATAAATCCCGTTTACATGTACTTATTTGTATGTATTTTAAAAACAACATCACATCCAAACTTCTGGTACAAAAGAAGTCGGACTGCGTGGTGACTGGTGAGAGCCACAGCCAATCAGAAGACTGGGAGAGAGTGTGGGGGTGTAAGCACTGCAAACACAAGTGAGAGAGTGAAAGATTCTGATATTGTAATATAAGAGGGGAAAAAGGGAGGGAGAGAGCACACCATAACAGAAATCTCACAAGCTGCTAGACTCCGAGTGAAAAGTGAAGCCTGTTAAAACCAGGAAAAAGGCACCTGATTGGGTACGTCATCACTGACCAACGCACTCCTTCAGACATAAAGAAGAGGATTAAAGATCCAAAGCACTGTTGGACGCAGGGATTAAATGTCTGGCATAATCTAAGCCGACTTAAAAGCATTCACCATTTGCATCTGTTTGATGAAAATGAGGGCACTCGCGAGGGCTGTAGATCAGGAAAGAAAAGCAGAATGTGGATGCAGCCTGGACAGCCGTTGAGGGAAGGATTTGGGAACAACCTCAAAGTCTGGCAGATTGGAGTAAAATCACAGCACGTGTTCCGAGATGTGATGAATCATTTCCATTTTCAGCACTGATGCCCACAGTGACACAAATATGCAAAAAATGAAGCGTTCGAGTTATGTTTAATAGCAGGAGTGAAGTGAGATGTAGCACATGCATACAAACTCGCTCACCCTAACTTGCAGCTTGGGGGAGAGAACAGAGACCATTCCTGTCAGAACATCAGGCCATTGAGCAAAGGAGTGCCGAAACAGAG
The DNA here is from genome assembly GCA_030068025.1 of Parauchenoglanis punctatus. NCBI lineage: Eukaryota > Metazoa > Chordata > Actinopteri > Siluriformes > Auchenoglanididae > Parauchenoglanis > Parauchenoglanis punctatus. The sequence goes on along the minus strand of JAQQZU010024455.1, from coordinate 7,658 downwards.
AGCCACTGAAGAATAAAAACAGCAAGCGGAAAAATAAGTAGATAGGATCACGAATCGCTCTGATTCCTCCAAGGTGAACGTTGTCTGTCTGTTAGGATGACTTCCATAACGGCTCCAGTGTCAATGGGTAAGATGGCAGAACCACAGTTAGGCGTCGACATCATCGATGCAGTGATACTCCAGTCGAAGTCAGGTGGACTCATACACTTCGTGGTGGACGTTTCAACTATTTCCAACATTCTCAAGAACATGTGTGGTTTACTCTGACTGACATGCTGGACAGGTTCTGTCCCGGCCCTCTAGCTAAAGGGATTCAGCCATGTCTCACCTTCACTGTGGAGGGAGATACTCTGGTCCAGGTGCACTGTCAGCCCCCTGGTCTACCAAACGGCACTCCGCCACCACCTCAGAAATCAGCAGAAATGTCACCTGTCATGGAAGAACAATATGGGAAGGATGTTCTCACTCTCCTGGATTTCCTTGCAGAGAAAAGGTCACGTCTTGATAAAGAACACCTGTTTCAGTAGGAAGTGAGCTCTTTCACTCAGAACACCTCTCAAGGGAGCCTACAGGTGACCGAGAGACCAAAACTATCCATGAGGTGAAACCTCCCACAAAAGTTCATTTTGTCTTCCCAAATTTTACCCAGGCCTGGATAGACTCGAGGGGAATCCAGTGGAAAAGTTCAGCTGAAGAACACCAAGATGGACGCATTTATAAACAGCTTGTGTCAAGCACCAGTCCTAGGCATACTGGACATTAGTAGATCCTTCACCATTAACGGCTACGTAACTGACTCTGTGGCCTGGATTCCTCGACGGAGCTCAGCTATGCTATTGGGTGAAATGTGATGGAGGGTCACAAAGTCGGGGGTCGCGTGTCAAGGTGATTTAAGCCACCTTCCTGGCTCAGGAGGCAGCTTCAGACCTAGTGATTGACCAGAAACTCAGTCACTGTACGCAGGCTTTTTAAACCCTGCTTACAATGGGCCAACTGTCCCGAGCCGCAGCTGCTGTCGGGCCTGCTGGACAGTCGTACTGGAACAGCCAAACATCACTGAAAAGGTTAGGCAACCCAGCCACACTGCTGCCAGAGGCTTAACAACTGATGAAGAACACAACTACACTGAGATGGTTCAGATGCAAGACGAGCAAAGGCAGCCAGCAAACGCCACTCCACAATCCAGAAATGATCTGGACCATCACGAGTGGTGAATGACCGGCAAGAAGCATGCTGCAGGCATGACGACCGCATGTGAAGTGATGGCATCCAGAGCTTACGTCTGAAAGCATCAGCAGCAGGCCGCACTGAAAGCCTGCCTGATTGAAGCATGCAGATTAGCCAAAGGACAGACGGTTAACACGTCCTCCAGACAGGCATTTGGACTGACCCATGACATTCATGGAAAAACAAGGGGTTTCTTAATGCACTTGAAGATGAGGACGCGAAATAGTCGCACAAGGATGAGCTAACACAGCGGCTATTGTTCAAGTGGAAACTGAAAGAGGATGACGAATACGTGCAAAGCGAATGTAGTCTGGAGTGCATTACTGGCTTTAGTGGCTGAGTGGGCCATAACACATAGCTCCGGGTATGTGTTCACTGCTTGGATGGGTTGAATGCAGAGGAAACATTTCACTGCATGTTGTACCATGTAGGATTGTGTATGTGACAAATAAAATTTGAATTTGTCTACCATCACGTCAGGGCACATGCACTTACACTCACACAGAGTGACTCTTCATACTTGCATGGAATGCGCTTGTGTCCACTAGGGGGCAGTGTCACATGAATGTCACCTGAATTTACAGAAATGAAAGAACAGAAAGTGTCTTGGAAGCCAAAACCACATTAGAGCCGTGTGTTTCATTCTGTGAATAATTAATAGGTGACATGGGTGTAAGTTTTGTAAAGTGTTTCTGTGCTTCACACATCAAGACTACCTCATACTGCAGGTTGGTTCACACTTCTGTGGCATGAGGCAGAGAGGGTAAACGTGGCACAGCTTAACTCTTACCTTAATGAAAATGTTCTAAAAAGATATAAAAGTGTTCATGGAATACTTTTTTACACTTCATCACACTTCATCATTAGCAGCTGCGAAAGGCACGATTTGAAAATATACCAATGACAGGAGATGTAAAAAGGTCACATTCAGAAATATAAATTCGTAATATTGAATGTCTAAACCAACATTGTTTTGACGTTTTTGTTACTTTTGACAATGAAAAAAAAAAAAGTAACTTATTACTGTATAATTAAATGTCTGATCCCTTTGTTATTTTATAACCTGTAGATCTCGGTGTCCTGTTTTTCTGAACCCTTGAATGTGATAAGGTGTGCGTGTGCGTGCTTTTGACCACAGGTTTGTGTTTGATAGAAGCTAAGATCTCCGAGCATGATGCCAGATCAGCCAGGTAAATCACTCTACTGTATTAAATAATAATGTATAAGAGTGTGTACGTTACTGAAGATAAAATATTGGCACACTTCATTCACAATCATTGTTCATGAGTAATGTTTTATAATGTGTGTGTATCAGTAATCACCACCAGAGCGTTGGGTTTGTTACCACACTGTGCCATGCCGCGCCGGTGTGTGTGTGTGTGTGTGATTTTACCGGTTAAGTTGCTGTCTGTGTCTGAAATGTCTCTGCAGTTGGCATGCGCTGGTGCTTTATGGAATCCTCATGGTCACAGTTGGCACTTTCATCTTCGGCCAGACGACCACCAACGCCATCTACAGGGACATCATCGACCACTGAGACGGCTGAGAAAGCCGTGAGCGACTGTGACTTGCACGTAATGAAGGCGTCGCTGACCGGCTGCACCACTCACGCAGCCGGCTCAGCTTTAAATCTGCACAACGTTGCACAAAGGAGCAAACGCTTAGATCTCTTAATCAGCTCATCGGGCTGTTCGGCATGCGGCATGAAGCCTCCTACTGTAGCTGTGGGGAAATCGGGTCACGTCCGGCGAAACACTACACACGCAAACTGGGTCGACGTGGTTTAACGGGGATGTCCAATCAAAAGTGATTCTTTTTTTTCTCTTTAAGATAACTGCCTTCTTCTGTTATTTGTCATTATTGGGACGTTGTTAATGAATGTCAATGTAAAAATGAAGAATTTTTTCATTCCAACCAGAATAATTCTTTCTCTAGAGTTTAGTCTTCCTAATCATGTTCCTGTGATTTACATGCGACTGCACTGGCCATCTCTGGAAGAATATAATAAAGTGAAATGATTTGGGGGGGAAATTGTACTGGAGTTTAGAGATGATGTGCATTTTAGTTTCTTTTCTCATTAGAAATGTTAAAAAACAGCGTGTTTAATCCAAACCTCTGTTTATTGTGGTTGTGGTGAGGGCGGTGTTCTCCCAGGTGTCATGCCGCATCACGTACCTGTTCACTAAAGCTAGCCAGCTCATAATGAGAATAAGCAGTACAGAGCCAAATAACTCCCTGAAATTTGGTAGGAAGTATGGCTAGCTGGCTACATTACACACACGGGCTCAGCACTGTAAATCGCTTTTGTTTTTTACATGAAGTAATGATCTGATGTTAACGGGACAGAGAAGTGATGCACACGCGCTCTGACCCTCTCAATTTTCTTTTATTCTAACTAAGAAATATTTTTGCTGATTTGGGTTTTTTGTTTTTTTTTAAACAATCATGTCGGTCTGCATCAGGATTAATGTTGTACTTCACTTGCTCGTTCACACTTTCAGTGTTCAGCACTGTTTTAGCATGTCCAAGGTTTACAGTTTTGTGTTTTGTACACAGGTGATGAGAGGTTATGTGGTACAATCACGCCAGTCGACACTATCAATGCAGCAGGCCAAGGATCGATTAGCCAAAACTTGCCAAAGGGCTAATTTGCACATAAGTACCAGTTAGGTGAGTTGGGGTCTCCTTATCCTGGTGGTGTTTTGCAGAAGACAGGAAGAACTGGTGCAGCATTTTTCATGTAATGATCTCATGCAGTATGAGGGGTGAAAGGTGAAGCCTGTTCTTTTCATGTCAGTCCACGTCACATCATGAACAGTTTTTTTTTTTAAACCAATTTGTTTGAACTCAATAAAGAAATTAAGTGTTTGATTTAAGAACTCGACAGTGTTTTATTTCAGACACCGTGCCGATGTACAGCGTTTCCTCTTTACTCCAAGTGTAGCAGGAAGAAGTCTCTCTGACCGCACATCTTTTCTGTAAATACATGCCTCATGCAGCTCTTCAGGAACAACACACACACACACACACGCTGTGGGTTAAAACACATCATGGCTTAATGTACTGAATAAAAACCAACCCCCGTCCTGGCCGCTGTGTAATACTCTGAGGCGGCCATCTTGGAAAACTGGAATCACTTTCACCTATAGAGTGGCCTTTTTAATCACATGGGCTCATCTGCTAAAGATTGAGACAAAAAAAGTACACTCTTTGCAGTAAGGGAGTAATTTGTAAATGTGTGTGTGCGTGTGGGGGGTGGCTGCTGAATGCTTAATCAGCTGTTCAGCGTAAAGATCAGATCTGCACTGCACTGCAAAATTACAGTCAGAGGGACGCACGGACCTGCATGTAACTTCCCTCAGAGATGATTTTAAAGCAGGATTTGTACAAACCACTTGAATTGTGATGCACAAACACACGGCCGTGCACTCCGAGTGTGCTGGGACGATGACGCTCCACTTTACAGGAGTGTGTGCTTCACTGTGTAAGACAAAGCTCGTCCTTGTGCTATAGAAGCTGACTTTGGAGTTATCTGGGTGAAAAATGTGCTGTGCCTGGCCTCTTGCTTTGTTGTTAACAGGGATCAGCTACTCCTGTCACAAAACTCTTATCTCTCAAGTCCCAAGGCTGTGTATTAATATATTAATCAATCAGCGCTCTTATTCCTCATTTCTCTCCATTTTAAGCGCTTAAAGCCGCTCAAGGAATTGTGGAAGTGTAACATTAGCTAAGGAGCCCTGCTATAAGCATGATTTGTTTAGAATAACGATCATAATGAACACCGATTAACATTGTGGGCTCTGGTTTCTGATCTCAGCATGTGCGGTGCGGCACGTTTCCACTTTCCCTGGTGATCACCAGCATCATAAAAGTTTGAGTTGAGTGCTGTACAGCTGTGTTAAAGTGTTTTATGGTCTGAAAGTAAATATACTTGTCACTTGATATCAAAACTGTCAGAGATTTAAGTAGGAAAAAAAGAAACTCCCATGTGATATTTTCCAGTTATCATGAAAGGGAAACGCCTCTCTGGTTTGAGTTGATTTATTTATTGTTAGTTTTTTGGGCAATCATTATGGGGTATACCCTGCGTATCACCATGCTCATAGTATAACAGGGTGAGGGTGGCATCATGTTGTGGGGACTGAAGAAAAAAGAAGATTAAAGAACTCAAGAGCGCTGCATAATGTGGGTTTGATCATATAACAGGAAAGGAAAAGGAAGAGCACAGTGTTTATCTGGATATTTATTTCAGCAGCAAACACAGCACAGGCCAGCATATCTCACAGCAATATCAGGGCGGAAGAGATACACAGAGAGAGAGAGGGGTATAGATGAGCCACAGAGCTCAGTGTCAGGGTAATTACTTTTAATTGGATTAGATCAGAGAGGGAACAAGCACATGCACCTAGACTGAGTGGGATGGGGCGACGGGGTCAAAGGTCAGCGATCAGCCATGGGGCTCCTTGCACAGAACGATCTCCAGCTCGGCACGGAATAGCTTTCCTCCGTCAGACAGAGCCATGATGCTCTTCTTCGAACTGGCCAGGCTAGCTGTGTCAGCCTCCTGTTAACACGCGCGCGCACGCACGCACGCACGCACACACACACACACACACACGACAAACGGGGTGAGAAGAGAGGTTCCATCGAAATGTAATTCCTTGCTCATGTCTGAAAGACGGATTTGAAATGAAATGTTAACAGCTGTGTTTACCGCGCCACTCGACTGATGTCATTTATATTACCTGTGTGGAGTGCTTCTAAACCATATGACACCAACTCCCTGCTAAGATAAGCTGGTTAGCATACCTTTCTTACTAGCTTACTACTTAGCTACCTCTGCTCCAGTTTTATCCACAACATCTCCACAGATGTCTCAACATTATCGGGCCAGATGGCTGATTCTGGAGTTTCCTGGCACATTAACAAAGATTTCTCGCGATGTTTCCTCGCCACTCTCGCTGATATTTGCTAACTGGTATGAAATTAACTACTCCTCATAATTATTCACACAAAATCTGAATCTTTGTAAAGAATGATTTCATTCATATAAAATGATACCATTTTGTGCTTCTGGTGTAGATCCTTCAGCAGCGCATCCAACTCCTGTTCGTCAATGGAACCGTTTCCATCCTGAAACAATAAAACGAGCCGAGCGTGAAGACTTTCACATAAAGAATTCAGTGGGGAGTCAAACAAGTGGAGGAAAAAACAGACATAATTCGGTCAAGTCCCAGAGTTTGAACGTTGTGTTAAGGCAGAACGGTACTGTGATTACAGCATTAAAACTGCTGAAGCGACACGTTCCCATATGACGCCCAACAGCAGAGGTATTGGCGTGTTCCTCACCTTATCGTAGAAAGTGAAGATGTCATCAAACTCATCAGAGGACAGTTTGAAGCTCTAGAAAAGAAGAAAGGATACGATGATTAGTTATTATGTGAGAGAATGAGATGAACAGGATGATCTGAACAGAGAATCAGTGGTCTCAGGGAAACTTGGTGCACTTTTGCACACTGCACTGTACTGTCTTACTGTATATAACATACACACAGAAAGCATAGCTCCATACAGAAAGCAAGCTTCATCTCCGAACAGCTGGATTTAAGGATCATCTTAACCTGCGTATGGTCATGTAAATGCTACAGATTCATCTAGAAGCAGCAGCCACGACATCTCTGCTCTCTTATAATGTTGAATATTTCATTGACTTGCAGAAAGCTGTATGAAATATGGAGAGAGAAAAGCTTTTCAGGTCAAGTTCTGATCCTGAAGCTTTTAAAATTGCATACAGCCGTCCACTAAAGTTTTGCCTTCAAACTTTCAGAAGCACAGCCTGAGGGCCAGAATCACACCCAATTGTGGTAAGTAAAAAAATGCTACCAAGATGGTGTCCATGTAACGTTCAGAACTCACTACCCGAGAGACACTGGGTGATTCCACACGTCTCTTGGTGTTGTGAGAGAAAATCCCGAATCCTTTGCAGAACAATGAGAGCCTCGAGCTTACCTGGAACTTGAGCAGGAAGTTCTCTTGCACTGGAAGCAGCCTGGAGACACACAATTATAGCTATTTCTGTGCAGATGTTCTCATAAGAACATTAACATGAAAAAATTACACTTTTTGCTAAAGCTTCTACATTCTTTCCCATGTCTCCCAGTCTGTAGCTGAGTCTCGTGTGTCTTATTGAAAGCCTCCAGTCCAGAGTTAACGTGTTTTCTCCGGTGACATCTGAAGCCGAGGGAGCGTTAAGTTGCTCCTGCATTGCCACATTAGGAAAGCACTAACTGCCCTGGTGTACATGAGCTATCAGAGTCAAGCAAGTCTTCAAATCCTGGGTGTTTGCTATGAGAGGAGGACACACACACACACACACACACACACACACACACACACACACACACACACACACACACACACACACACACACA
>JAQQZU010024453.1:0-11371 GCA_030068025.1 Parauchenoglanis punctatus | reverse complement strand
TTTATATATATATATATATATATATATATATATATATATATATATATATATATACAGTATATATATATATATATTGTTTTTCATGTCATGAGCAGGGCCCGTAGTATTCAATAAATTTACCAGTATTATTTTGGCCCATAGGTCTACATGCATTCTCCAAGGTGTTAATTATTGTCACTACTTAGGCTTTCAGGATTGCTGCTATTAGATTTTGTGCTAGCTCACTCATAGTAACATGTTCTTGCATCAGTATGCAATATTAGCCTACACATTGAAAACACAACATGGCACAAGTGACTTGATGGCATCAGACGTTCGATATTCTCAAGTATATCTCCCAGTATATTCAAGTTTCATTCCATATATTCAGACTTTCATTTAGTATTCTAAAGTTTACAGTTCAATCATTATATAAATAATAATTTCCAAAATCAGTTTTTTTCTTTCCCTGTTTCTTTTTCATTTACACCACATCTCACATCCTGCATTACTTGCTTATTCTGTCTCTCCCATTCAGCATTCTCTTTTTCTTTTCCCATTCCCATTTCTGTCTTTCTGTTCTTTCTCTCCCCCCTCCTCTCTTTCTATATGCCAGTTCTTATGTTTGTTCTTTCCTTCCTGCTCATCTTTGGTTTGTTTGCTCACTATCTCTAATACCCTCATTCCTTTATTTCTCAGTTTCTCCTCTTTTTTTCTTCTAATTGTCTAGTAAGGACATTTCTTTTTCTTGTTTTCTTTTTGTATTTCTACCCTGTCCAGCCCTCTTTCTCTTATTTCTTTCTGTATCTGTTTCCCTACTTTCTTGCCCCTTCAACACCCACCCCAGCCCCCTTCAATACACACCGCATCCTCTCTTTCAGTCTGAAAGCAGTGCTGATATACACTTCTGGGAAGCCCGGCTCGTTTACAAGCAAATCAATAGCCCCAGGTTCTCCAGCTCTTACTGCTCATCTATGATTAATCTTTTAAGAGAATTTCATCTGACAGCCTCTTTGCCTTGCATGCATGATTAGAGCACATCTTAGCTACGGACCCTGGCATTTATGAAATAAATACTCACTTTCCTCCCATTGGGCTCTTGACAAACAGCAAAGGCATCACAGAGTGTGTCTGCAGTTTCATTTATAACAGTACCTTTAACTCAGAGTGCTAAGCCCCAAAATATTTTGATAGCACTTTAATACCCTTCATTAATCCATAATTAGTTATGACCAAATCATGTGTTATTCAGAAATTAGATTTATTATTATTATTATTATTATTATTATTATTATTATTATGCAATAGGCATTTTAAGCTGTTCTTGTTGTTTGCTTGTTTGTGTGTGTTTAATGCCACATGTTCCACTCTGTATTTTCTTGCCCTATCCATCCACCCACATCATCTATTTGTTTCTCCTATTCTTTCTCTCATATCATATATTATAGTCTCTTTCTTCTGCATCTCTCCATTGTTCCCTCTTTCTCACTCTCTTTTCCCCTCCCCCTGTAGCACTTCACTCATCATGAATAAGGCAGTGCTAGATGTCCTTGCACACCCTGAGAGCTGTGTGTTACTGAATGTTTGTGGAATATTTCCCATATACTTGTAAATCGCTTCTCTGTATGGATGTCATGTCCATAGCTCAATTAGATTTCTTTACTGAGGCTTAATAGGTGCAATGATACAAATCAAAATTGTGGAATATTCACACAGTTCAATTGGTTGAGGCTTTTTAAATGTACCATAGGTTTATAGTGCATGCAGTAAGTGCATGCTGTAAGTGCATTAGTGCAGTGCATAGTGCTTAAATAAATGTCCTCTCTATCTTTTGTACTGCAAATACTTTCCAATGGGGAGTTATTTGCCCTTAATCCCTAATAAGTACACTACAGGGAATAAAAGTATAGAAAGGAATCTGATCTTTTCATATTTATATATTTCATATTATATTTCAGATTTTTACATTAACTATGCATGCATTTACCTAATTCCTTTATGATTTAACTTAATACACTATTTGGGCCTACACCTGCAGACTTGGACTTGGACTCTGGCGTGGACTTGGTCTTTGCAGGTCCTCGAAGCCTGGAGGAAGAGCGATAACAGAATTCTCAAAGCTTGGAGGGGGGGCAACAACATAACCCACAAAGCTTGGAGCACGTGCTACAGCGGTAGCCCCTTATTTGGCCATTTGAGGGAGATCAGGAGCGGTAGCCTCTTTTTCAGCCACTTGAAGGAGCTCTGGAGCGGTTGCCTCACTTTCGGCCAATTAAGGGTGCTCTGGAGCAGTTGTCTCACTTTCGGCTCCTTGAGGGCGCTCTGGAGTGGTTGCCTCTTATTTGGCCGCTTGAGGGGGCTCCGGAGCATTTGCCTCCATTTCAAAGGCATTGTAGAACCTCGTACCATCGTAGTGCTTCATCTATGTCTCTTTTTTACAATGGTACAAAAACAGCAGGAAGAAAGGGTAATCCAATAAACAGAACTGGGGTCGAGCGATGAGCAAACAGAGTTTACTAGAGAAGGCAGAAGGCAAAATCCAAAACAGAAAAACAGAGTCCATGAACCAGAATAGCAACACGGGAAAAAAACAGCTTGGCAATAGCGACACAGGTTAACTAATGCTTCGCAAAGTTTTAGCCAATATGAGAGTCCTTATACATGCTGCATAAGGGGGAGAATATTGGATGCACATGCATCCAATCATTGATCCTGTGATCCAGAGCCCAGGAGTGCGCTGGCCATCTTGGCTGGTGCATTCTGGGAGTAGTAGTCCGTGTTTGGAGTTTGCGCCAGTATACCGAAGTACGTGCTTCCGCACTAAGCGGGATGAAGATTATCGGGAGCACGGTGCATGGCTAAGTCTTCAAGGCATGCTGCGTGTGCAGCAAGGAGCGGATCATGACAGCAATATTTTCAGTTAATTATTGCAAAGCACATTTACAGGAAAGTGTTGTAACATACTTACAGATTTATACAGTATATCAATGTAGTTTTATATTATTCATTTTCCAGATGATTTTACATTAATTTATCACACAGACAGCAGAGTGTATTTACTTTAAATAATTGTAAATATAATTACGGTATAAAACTTATGTAATCCACTACATTTGGCTGACACTTTTATCCAGAATGACTTACAATTGAGACAGGAAACAGCTGAGCAGAAGGTTAAGGGTCTATCTCAAGGGCCCAACCATGGCAGCTTGGTGGTGCTGAGATCTGAACTTTTTAATCAGTAGTCAAGGCTTAAATGCTGAGCCACCACTTACCCCAACTATCTTGCACTGAGTCAACCACCTCTACTGTTGAATTTATTTAGACTGAAAGATGAAATTCAATTCTTTATTCTATAACAAAGCTTTTATTAGAATATAAATTAAAAGAGGGTTTGTGCTTACCTAAATAGTTATTAAAATAAAGGGCACAAAAACATTCCTCAAATTTGCACCTGTTAATCCAACAAGAATCTTTACCATTCTCACTAACATTAGTTATCTTCTATGCCTTGCATTTCTGGCATTCTACTGCAAAACAATGTACTGCTCTAATTGCCTAATTGATTACAGTACAATCCTTTAAAATACAGTAAAAGAACAGTATTTTGCAGTAAGATAGTGTACATTTACACCAATTTTCTACAATATATTTACATTTTAAGTTTATTATTTATGAAAATCTTGGTGAAATATTCGTGTTCTACTTGTGCTCCTCAATATATGTAAATTTATTCATAAAAAGACTAACTAAAGCACTTAAATATACAGATTATGCTGTCAAGTTTAAATTGCTTATTTATTTACATTTACAGCACATAGCAAATGCCCTTATCCAGAGCAAGGGATGTGCTTTGTAGTCTCTGTCCAAAACAAATCGTCATACAACTTCACTTAGTCATGGAAAGAGAATACCATCAAGTTAACATCCTGTATTTGTGAAACCCAGTTATTTCCTATAAATGGCATTAATTAGTGAAACATTATATATAAACAATAAAGAAAGCAAACCAACACAAATCCATACATTAAGACACATGAGACCAGTAATTCAATTAAGACAAAAGAAATGCCTCTATATAAACTGAGGATGGGCTGGTCTGTGCAAATGCCTAAGCTGACTAAAGATTTAACACATGCTGCTCTTATTTGGGAAAGGATATTCAGAGACTGACATGATTTTTTTTTCAGATGAAAGCTGGCTTAAAAATCAGTTCTTTTTTCCATGGCATCTTCTTTAAATGTTGTGCAACACTTTAGAGCCAGCACTAATTCACCCAACAAAAACAACTTTGTGCCAATCCTGTGCATGTTCAAGTGTTAGTGATTGGATTTATGGCAAATTTCGAAGAGAGATAAGGGTTGTCTCTTGACTTTGACCTTTTCAGGTGCTGTTATGCTGCTATTTGTTATTTATTTATTTGTTTATTTATTTGTTTATTTATTTACTTATTTGTGTGTTTGTTTTCATTTTATTAGTGTAGGTGTGAGTCAAAATAATATATGCTTCTGCCGCCGAGAAATTCTTCCGCTTTAGCCGTTCAGTTGTCATTTCATGATTTCATCCCAATGTGCACCATACCTTTTATCCGCTTTTATGGGCATTATAAATGCAGATGAACTTTGTTAGGAATATGCTTTACACTTTATGGGTGATTGCATCAGCATATGCACAGGAGGCTGAACAAAATGTATATAAAAGTTATCTTTTCTAAAGGATAAATAAAGCCCATTGTCAGCACATCATGCACAAATTATTTGTCAACAATGTCACATGAAGCTTGCTTGCTGATTGAGAAGTGTCCTGAATCAGAAATCACTGAATGTAGTTGTGAGAATAACTATAAATCCAAATCATCAGGCAAAAACATACAGAAAAATCAATCATTTATACAGAGATAAATAGGGGAAAAAATTAAAAAGGGTAAAAACCTCATCACCACAAAACAGAATGAAATCACAAAAAAATCTCAAACAACATTGTGGAATTGTACTCTTACAGTTTATTTTTTAAAATAATAATTGGGAGTGTAAGAAGGAATTGAGAGGTGGAGACAGAAAAAGGAAGTGGATGTTAAAATAAAAAAAGGACAAACATACCATGAATCTACACGAATGACAGTGTACATCTAAATCTTTGCTAATACATGTTTTACTGCAATACTACATGGTTATAATACTCAGTAATCAATAGAGCAATAGAGAAAATATTTAAAACTTTCAAACATCTACACCAACATTACCAAATCATGAACATTTAACTGAGTAATAACCCCCTTATAAAATTAGACAGCCATCCAAGCATTTTGTCAGGACCTGCTCCTCATGGCACATGCGAGTGTGCCCAATGGACTCGGCCGCTCGCATAGTGCTTTTGATCTCTCGGTCGTGCGCAGCGCGCACTTCCGCATTTTGGCATGAGCGACGGAGGACTACAGCCCCCCGCAAGCACACACGCTCAGCCTGATCACGTGACCCGAAATTGGATGCATCTGCATCCAATCCAGAGACAATCAGACTGTGTTTAAAAGGACTCTCGTTTGCGCTTCGAAGCATTACTTTAGCCGACGGATGCTATTGCCGAGCCTTATACCCGTGATTGCTTTTCTGTGTTTTGGACTCTGCCCTCTGTTTCTGTTTTCTGCTTTTTGAATTATCTTTGATGTACTGTTTGCCAATCGACTGACCCTGTGCATGTTTTTGGATTACTCTTATGCCTGCCGATTTTGTACCTTTGCCTCGTGTGTTTTAAATAAACACCATGAGTTTCACAAAGCCATCTCCTCACCTGCGCATGTGTCCCACCAAACCCCGCATCCATGACACATTTCCAGAATAAGTGGATAGCCACTTTCAGCATCTTTCAAAAATTTATTTATTTATTATTATTATTAATTTATTTATTTATTTTTCCTGAAGCTGTTTCCATTTTCTCGTGACCATTTCTTTGCCAGAGCTAACAGAACATGCTGTTTCTTGATAGGCATTTTCAATTGCTGTTTAATCAGTGTGCAGAACTGAGAATGAATCATATATGCTTATATGATAAAACTAATGCCGCAAAAAATGCATCAAACTCCAGGTATACCTTGACAGTTAAAAGGGAGAACTGTTCCATTGTAAAAATTGCCATGACACATTTCTGAATGCAATAACACATGAAATCTACTTTGTGTTGCTCAAAGTGTATTTTTAGGTATGTAGATACTGTTTTTGCCCCTATTCAACCCCAAAAACCAATATTCAGGCAACATTTGACAAGAAGCATTATTTATGCTGGACAATGCTCAATGTGCTGAGGGGATTTGTGTCTATGATTTTGGCATAATATTGTTTTGACCCACTGTTAAGAAATGTGTTTAATATTCTGCTTTAAACACACACACACACATACATACATACATACATACATACATACATGTGTGTGTGTGTGTGCATATACTGTATAATGCATATATAATATATACAGGGTAATGGGATTCACTCCTCTTCCCAATAACATTGCTACAAAGATAAAATGGATACCACAACTAAAGCTTTTTAATAGTAAAACACTGCATACAACTGCCAAAATAAATTATAACATTTAAGTTCAAATAATAGACTTTTTATGAATGTTAACTTCCTTGCTTACCTATAAAAATAAAAATTCAGTTTGCTTCCAGTTCTATGCATCGTTCATATTTCCATAAGTATAAAGTCCAATGGTATTATTGATGAAAAAAATGAAAAGTTCCACATTTAGTCACAGATGTCATCTTTGAAATGCATCTTTGAAAAGTGTTTTGTTATCTCAATGCCCTAAAATGTAGTAATTAGCCATATGTTGTAGTGACACACATTTGCAAATAGCTCTTTCTTCCTTGGCATGCACCGAAGGACTGCCATATAAATTTTAATATGTCAGTCCTCCTTAATTTATACTTGCAAGGACCAATAGTAGAAACCTGTAGCTTTCAAACAAGATGTCACTTGCCAAGATTGATCATTCACAGACAATGTTATAGCAATGCGTAATCCACCCAACCCACAACATTTATGCACACTATTCGCTGGCACTGTCAGGTGGCACATAACAGCTAATCAGCTTGTATCAAACAGCACAGGTGGTGTTTGTGCAAGCAAGCTTGTTGACTGTTCACACACCAATTGATACACACCAAAAAAAAAAAGGTTGACAGACTTTAGTTTTGACATGTATTATGTACTGCCTGGTTATCACTTATCACTTGGTTTTCAGTCAGCATGCAAGTTATAAGTATTTTATAATGATAATAATGTCTGAGGTTTTGGAAGAGTTAATTTAAGAGTGAATTTGAAATTTTTTAAGTGGCAAACAGCATGGCTTTATCAGAAGAGCTAAGCAGGAAGGACAGAACCCTGTACTTGAACTACACTTAAGCTTTCTATATTCAGTGTTTGTTGGAGTGTGGAGATTCTTTTTTTGACATCCCTAAAGGTGATTTTTTTTTAATTTTGTGTGAACAAGCTATTAATTATTATTATTATTATTATTATTATTATTATTATTATTATTATTATTATTATTATTATTATTGCACATGAGGAACATTAAAAACATTGAGCAGAATAACCTGCTAAAAGATATCCTTGCTATGTTTAGCTCTTAATGTATGCTTCGAATGAAGCAGCTCTTACTGATATGCAGGGCATACTACCAGATTCACAAGAACCTGGCCATGGATGAAAGAATGATATTTACAATGTCTAGAATTGTGTATTTTAAGATGAGCTGTGTATCCAGTGACAATTGTAACATCTCAACCTCTGCCCAGAGAGACAAAGTTTTTTATGGCAGTATGGCAGTATGGCAGGACTATTATGTAGTGCTTTTTTATTTGCCCCTGCACATTATAGTGGACCATCTTTAGCTCCTTTTACACTACTCTTTCAAGGTGGAAAAGTTGTAAATTTATTCTGTATCGCTATTCTGTGTAAAAAGGTATGAATACAGAATGGGTGGTCTGTTGGTACCACATGTGAGCTGGAACAATTGGTAGTCACAGAACCAGATTTGATTTCTGTGTAAAATGAACATGCCAGCATGTTTCTGACACTGACATCCTTTTTTCCGAGACCAGCATGAATTCAAAAGTCTCCATCTATGGTATGTAAGGTTCATGCACCTTTCTGCTTCACATCACTTTCCACCACTCTTCAATTTCTCCTACAACATATTTCTAATTGCACAAACATTATGCTCAACAACTTTGCTTTTGTTTGAAGAGTGGTATAAATACGCACAGCTAAAAAGCAAAAGCACCTCAACACTTTGTTTACCCACCGTTATTGTTTTGAAATCAACACTGATGTGCTCGGGGTGTTTGTATTTCTGATGCTTAGAATGTTTTATGTACACTTGATGCTGACACTCTGTTGTGATACATCAAGCTTCTCATTCTTGAATGCCGAAATTCTATGTAAAATCATATACTGGTGTGGCTTTATGCCGGCATTGTTTGGTTCAGTGTAAACAACCAAAGCTGGCATATTGAGGGGTCTTTTTTTATTGTGATATTGCGGGATCTCTGTGTAAAAAGGGCTTTTGTTTCACTGAGTGGTGATGTCAAGGACAGTGATGTATGCCAGACTCTGACTCTCCAATTTTTTTGCTTTTGTCCATGTTTTGCATTTTCTAGGTTATATTTTGCACGTTCATGCTTGTTGTAAATAGTTACTTTTGCCTCATAAAATCCAGCCCCACATCCATGTCATAGGGATGGAAACAGCACCTTCTGCAGCACAAATAGTGCTCTGGTGCTAATTTCATTAAAGACTAATTGAGATGAGTAAATTTTAGACTTTTTATTTGTGAAATTGTACTTTGTAATTGAGAGTTTCATGCTGTTGCCATTTATTTCAATTTGTGCACATTGGAGAGATTTTCTATGACACTTGTTGGTAGTTTGCGCCATTTGGATATATTCATTTGTGTCCTTTTTAAACAATGCTTTCTATTACTAGACGTTGTCTGCTATTTATGGCATTATGTCAGTGGCAGAGGTTTTGTGCCATTTGGACCGATTTGGTGCCATTTGGAGACATTTTCCCCTGTTTTTGGATAACCTTTCACAGAACGTTAGTGTTTTATGATAAATCCTTAACGTTTTGAATGCTTATGGGCAAGCACTTAGGGCATGTCAGAGAGTTTGAGATTGGAACGTTTTGGAACTTTTCTTTGAATACAGGAGGTCCTCAATTTACAACACAGTTCCATTCCTACGACAGTGATGTAACCCAAATTTTGGTGCAAGTCGAAAAATACCCTAGCCTTAGTCTTACCTATCCTGACACAGTTGTAAAATCATAATCTAGATCATAAAAACACAACTAAGCCACAGAAAAAGGAAAAGGACATAAATACATGTTTAATATAATGTTAGTCGCTGAACTCCCTCGCTCGTACGCCGTGCTACTGCGTATTCTTCCGCCACACAAGCGTCGTAAACTCGAAACGTATGTCGAGATGTACGTAACCCGAGGACCTCCTGTATACTGAATAACAGAAATTAGTTTTTCTCTTTTTATCATTAACTGCTACTTCATAGTGTGACATGACATAAATAAATTCAATGCTGAGCATGGGAAACCCAAAACAGGTGGAAATTCCATTTTTGGCCTCTGTTACACATTATATTCCAAGTTGGATAAAAAGAAAATGAATGATCGAAAAAAATGGGTGTCCACATATTTCTAAATTATAAACAATGTCATTGCACCATTGCTGAGATAAAGTTGTCATCTTGTAACTGTGACCTCATATGGTTAACGTTTGTGCTCTGGCCATTCTCATCACCCAGCGTGTCCTGGTGTTCCACCTCTTATTTGTAAAAAACACATTTATATACATGTTTATAGCCATCCATTCATCTCCTTCATTCATTCAGAACTAGTGCAGACCACATATCAAAGTCATTACAAAGATTTGTAACATGTCACAAAGTGCACCCTACCAGACCATATCAGTATTGCTACTGGTATGCTACCACTGAACTACAAAATTTTTGTGGTATCAACCCTGTTACTCTGCTCACTTTCTTTTATCACAGTACTGGCTTTGTTACATAAAATAATTTAATAAATAAAAAAAAGAAATGCTAAAATGCATCCATATGCAAGAAAGAGAAAATGCTGATGGTAACGTGTCCCTCAGTTACTGAAAAATGTCATACCTGCAGTTTTGCTTGTGAAGTTTGCTTTGTGAAGAATTAGTTTTGCTACATAGTGTGTCTGCTATTGCCAAGCCTTTATTGTTGACTGCTAATCTTTTTTTGACTCTGCTTTTGGTATTTGGATTATTGCCTCTGTTTTGCCTACTCCACTCTGCGGATCACCTGAATCTGATTCTGTTTTTGACATTGAGTTTGCTGCTGATTTTCTACCTTTGCTGTATTATTTTAAGTGCACATGCATCCTGTTTTGTCTGGTCTGCATGACAAAAACATCCTATTTATTGAATATATATAAGAGCAGTTATTTGGTTCTTCAAATTCTGATATACGATGGAAAAAATGAATAAGTGTGATTGTGGTTAAATTAAGAACTTAACAGTTACTTGCTATATGAATTATTAGGAAAGGAATGAGGTAGTAAGATGGAAAGAGAAAGCAGATATTTTAGGGGATTGTTAAATGGAGCATTGGCTCCATTGCTTTCATATCATGTTATCCAATCTTGCACCATGATTTAATTTCTGTTGTAAGGAAATATCCACCAAGAAGGGAAAATACCTTCTGAAAGACTAACTCTGGGGCTTCTACTGGTAAAGCATTAAAAAAAAAAAACTGCATTTCAAATGACACACTATTCCCAGAGGGAGGATGGAAATGTTATTTCAGTTTTGATATTCAATTTTTGCACAAGCTCTATGTAGCTTATTTATTTATAATAATTTTTAAACATTCACTCCTCCTGATGAACAGAAGCAGAAAGAATCACCTGGATACGTTTTGTGCACCTGTGCATGCACGTCAAGCCCTTCAATAAAGTGACATGCAACCACATGACATATTTGACACAAGATTTATTTGACATATTAGTCCCTTGCTTCTTTTTGCCTCATTTACATACCAGACTTCATGTGCATTTGAACAATCTGTCCTCCAAAGCTATCAATAGACACCTGTTCTCTCCTTCCTCTCTCCAGGATGCTGTAAGTATTTTTTTTTTGAGTTGACACTTGAGATGGTTTCTCTCATTAGTTTGATAGCTTTTTTTATTTATCACTACTTCACTACTGTCTGTGAGTTAACTAGAAAACATGCTGTTCATCACAATGTCATTTATCTCTCAATCCCTCAATTCAATTCAATTCAATTTTATTTGTATAGCGCTTTTAACAACAGACATTGTCTCAAAGCAGCTTCACAAAA
>JAQQZU010024452.1:0-11372 GCA_030068025.1 Parauchenoglanis punctatus | reverse complement strand
GACTAATTGGAGCTTGTTTGTGCTCCTACTGGAACATCCAGACAGTAAGGCATT
Source organism: Parauchenoglanis punctatus (assembly GCA_030068025.1). NCBI lineage: Eukaryota > Metazoa > Chordata > Actinopteri > Siluriformes > Auchenoglanididae > Parauchenoglanis > Parauchenoglanis punctatus. The sequence continues at coordinate 11,318 of JAQQZU010024452.1, read as the reverse complement.
ACAATAATCTAACCTAGAGGTAAAAAGAATGAACTAGTTTTTCTGAGTCATGCAGTGACATTCTATTTCTTATCTTAGCAATATTAGAGATGAAAGAAAGCTGTCCTAGTGATATTATCTATATGTGTCAGGATCTGCTCCTCATGGCAATTGTGAACCCCCTGGCAAAAAAACATGGCAAACAGAACCCCCTCCAGTGGCAAAAAAAAGAGGCCGAAAGGGAGGCTACTGCTCCGGAACCTGTGCAAAAGCCCAATTCCAGGTCCAGGCGGAAATACAAGTCCAAGTCAAGATCCAAGTCTGCTCCTCATCATAGAACCTTTTCCAGTGAACAAGTTACAGAACTTGTTCAAGCGAAAGTGCAAGTCAGAGAACCTATTCCAGTGCCCATCAGTGTTCCAGGACTCATCACCAAGCGTGTTTCTGTACCAGTCACATTCCCAGTAAATGGCACAGAGCCTGATCCTTTCCCAGTCACAGAGCGTGCTACAGCTAAGGGACGTCAATGAGCGTGCTACAGCTACAGAGGACGTCACTGAGCATGCTACAGCTACAGCGGACATCACTGAGCATGCTACAGCTACAGCGGACGACACAGAGCCTGCTACAGCTACAGCAGATGTCACAGAGCCTATCATGTCTTCAGTTCAAGTCTCAGAGTCTGTTCCAGTAACAGCACCAGCTCAAGTCTCAGAATACCTTCCAGTCACAGCTTCAGTCCTAGTCTCAGAGTCCGTTCCTGTCACAGCTCCAGTCACAGACGCTTCTCAAGTCACAGATTCGGTTCCTGTCACAGAGCCGGTTCCTGTCACAGACACTGCTCAAGCTACAGATGCAGCTCAAGTCACAGAGCCAGTTCCTGTCACAGGAAGTTTTGAAGTCAGTGAGCTAGTTCCTGTCAAACTAGTTTTGAAGTCTGCTTAAGCTACAGATGCAGCTCAAGTCACAGAGCCAGTTCCTGTCATAGATGCAGCGCAAGTCACAGATGCGGTTCCTGTCACAGAGCCAGTTATTGTCACAGACACTGCTCAAGCTACAGATGCACCTCAAGTCACAGAGCCAGTTCCTGTCATGGATGCACCGCAAGTCACAGATGCGGTGCCTGTCACAGAGCTAGTTCTTGTCACAGATGCTGCTCAAGCTACAGATGCTGCTCAAGCTACAGATGCAGCTCAAGTCACAGAGCCAGTTCCTGTCATAGATGCAGCGCAAGTCACAGAGCCAGTTCCTGTCATAGATGCAGCGCAAGTCACAGAGCCAGTTCCTGTCACAGATGCTGCTCAAGCTACAGATGTAGCTCAAGTCACAAAGCCAGTTCCTGTCATAGATGCAGAGCAAGTCAAAGTTGCGGTTCCTAACACAGAGCCAGTTCTTGTCACAGCCACTGCTGAAGCTACAGATGCAGCTCAAGTCAGAGACAGTTCTTGTCACAGAGCCAGTTCCTGTCATAGATGCAGCGCAAGTCACAGATGCGGTTCCTGTCACAGAGCCAGTTCTTGTCACTGACGCTGCTCAAGCTACAGACTCTGCTCAAGCTACAGATGCAGCTCAGGTCACAGAGCCAGTTCCTGTCACAGAGTCAGTTCCTGTCATAGATGCAGCGCAAGTCATAGAGCCAGTTTCTGTCTCAAACGCTTCTCAAGCTACACATGCAGCTCGTCAGAGAGCCAGTTCCTGTCATAGATGCAGCGCAAGACACAGATGCAGTTCCTGTCATAGATGCAGTGCAAGACACAGAGCCAGGTCCTGTCACAGATGCAGCTCAAGTCACAGAGCCAGTTCCTGTCACAGTGGAGCTCACAGACAAGTCTCAGAGCCTGCTTATAATCCAGTCACAGAGCCTGCTGCTGGTCTAGTCACAGAGCCTGCTCCTGATCCAGTCACAGAACTAGCTCCTGTTCCTGTCACAGAACCTGCTCCAGTTCCAGTCACAGCCATGAAAGACATCTTGGCTCTGATATCTTCGGACAAGCCTGCCTCAATGCCTGAGTTCCTGCCTGAGTGCCTACCAAAGCACAAATTCTGTGTGGGGTTTCCCAGTGATACATCTGAGCCTACAGGCCCAGGACCCCTTTGGAAAGACCGTGATAGGCGCTCCGGGAGTAGCGCCTTTGGGGAGGGGGTTCTATCAGTATCTGCTCCTCATGGCACATGCGAGTGAGCCCTATGGACTTGGCCGCTCGCATAGTGCTTTTGATCTCTCTCTTTTTTTTGATCTGCATCCAATTCAGAGACAGTCATTTGAAGTTTATAAGGACTTCCGTATGCGTTTCGTGTTTGCGAAGCATTAGCTAACCCCCGTGGACACTTTTGCCAAGCCTTTGAATACCTGTGTTTCTGTTTTCCATGTTTTGGATTCTGCCTGTTATTTTGACCTCTGCGTGTTTGGATTATCTTTGTTATACTGTTTGCTGATCACACAACCTTGTTTCTGTCTAATGGATTACTCTTTCCCTGATCTTTCTGTACCTCTGCCTGAACTGTGTGTATATAGTGCCTCGTGTGTTTTTTATAATAAACACAATGAGTTTTACTAAGCTGTTTTCTCACCTGCACTTGTGTTCCACCAAACCCTGCTGACATGACAGAATGCTTCGCCAGACCAGGAACACAGCAGGAGAATGGGGAAATGGACGAATACACACCATGCCCACCTTCCTGTTTCAAAAGGTGGGTTTCGGCATCAAGGGGCCCTATGACGGAGTAGAATATCCTCCAGGTGAATTTCTACTCCAGTGCAAGTTATTTTTTGAGGACCTGCTGGACTCTAAGCCTGGGGATGAAATCTGTGTCAGGTGCATGATACGATGGACCTGCCCGCATGTTCACTGAAAGCCTCATTGGCATGGAGCACCCATGCCTAAAGAACCCCAAGGACTTCATGAATGTGCTCAAGGTGGTCTATGAGGCCAAAAGGCTACCGCTCCAAAACACCCTCCAGTGGCAAAAGAAGGTGGCAACCGCTTCAGAGCCCCCTCCAGTGGCAAAAAGGAGGCAACTGTTCGAGAGCCCCCTCCAGTGATGACAAAAGAGGCAAATGCTCCCGAGCCCCCTCCAGTGGTGAAAAATGGAGGTTACAGCTCCAGAGCCCCCTCCAGTGCTGAAAAAGGAGGGAACCACCCCAGAGCCCCCTCCAGTGGTGAAAAGGAAGTCAACCGCTCCAGATCCCCCTCCGGTTTCGAAAAGAAAGGCAACCGCTCCTGAGCCCCCTCCAGTGGCAAAAAGGAGGTGACTGTTCCAGAGCCCACTCCAGTGGTGACAAAAAAGGCAAATGCTCCAGAGCTCCCTCCAGTTGTGAAAAATGGAGGTTACAGCTCCAGAGCCCCTCCAGTGCCGAAAAAGGAGGTAACTACTCCAGAGCCCCCACCAGTGGCGAAAAGGAAGGCAACCGCTTCAGATCCCTCTCTGGTGGCATAAAGGAAGGCAACCACTCCTGAGCCTCCTCCAGTGGCAAAAAGGAAGGCAACCACTCCAGATCCCTCTCTGGTGGTGAAAAGGAAGGAAACTGCTCCTGAAGTCCCTCGAGTGGCGAAAAAAGAGGCAAACGCTCCAGATCCCCCTCCAGTGGTGAAAAATGGAAGTTACAGCTCCAGAGCCCCCTCCAGTGCTTAAAAAGGAGGCAACCGCTCCAGAGCCCCATCCAGTGGTGATAAAAGAGGCCGAAAGGGAGGCTACTGCTCTGGAACCTGTGCCAAAGCCCAAGTCCAGGTCCAGGCCGGAGCTCAAGTCCAAGTCGGCGCCAGAGTCTGAGTCCAAGTCTGTGCCGGAATACAAGTCCAAGTCAAGGTCTGAGTTCATGTCTGAGTCCAAGTCTGTGCCGGAATCCAAATCCAAGTCAAGGTCCGAGATCATGTCTGAGTCCAGGTCCGTGCCAGAATCCATGTCCAAGTCAAGGTCCAAGTTCATGTCACAGAAGCTGCTTAAGCTACAGATGCAGCTCAAGTGACAGAGCCAGTTCCTGTCACAGACGAGGCTTAAGCTACAGTTGCAGCTTGTCACAGAGGTAGTTCCTGTCACAGACGCTGCTCAAGCTGCAGATGCAGCTTAAGTCACAGAAACACAGGCCAGTTCCTGTCACAGTCGAGCTCACAGCCAAAGTCTCAGGGCCTGCTGCTGTTCCATTCACAGAGCCTGCTGCTGTTCCAGTCATAAAGCCTGCTCTGACATCTGCAAGATATCTTAGCCTGGAGGATATCTTGGCTCTGATGTCTTCAGTCAAGCCTGCCTCAATACCTGAGTTCCTGCCAAAGCAAAAATTCTTCATGGGGGTTAAGCTACAGATGCAGCTCGTCAAAGAGCCAGTTCCTGTCATAGATGCAGCGCATCGAAGACCGTGTTAGGTGCTCTGGGAGTAGTGCCTTTGGGGGAAAGGAAGGGAGGGGTTCTGTCAGGATCTGCTCCTCATGTCACATGCGAGTGAGCCCTATGGACTCGGCCGCTTGCATAGTGCTTTTGATCTTTCAAATTTGATCTGCATCCAATGATCTGCATCCTGATTTGATTCCTCTGCATCCAATCAGAGGCAATCATTTGAAGTTTTTAAGGACTTCTGTATGTGCTTCGTGTTTGCGAAGCATTAGCTAACCCCGTTTACACTTTTGCCAAGCCTTTGAATACCCATGTTTCTGCTTTCCATGTTTTGCATTCTGTCTGTTTTGACCTCTGTGTGTTTGGATTATCTTTGTTATACTGATTGCTGATCGCTCGACCTTGTTTCTGTCTATTGGATTACTCTTTGCCTGACGTTTCTGTACCTCTGCCTGAACTGTGTGTATATACTATACTATATAGAACTATATAGTGCCTCGTGTGTTTTTTATAATAAACACAATGAGTTTTACTAAGCCGTCTCCTCACCTCCTCAAAAGGGAGGCTACCGCTCCAAAACCCCCTCCAGTGGCAAAAGAAGGAGGCAACTGTTCCTGAGCCCCCTCGATTAGCGAAAAAAGAGGCAAATGCTCCAGAGCCCCCTCCAGTGGCAAAAGAAGGAGGCAACTGCTCCAGATCCCTCTCCAGTGGTGAAAAGTAAGGCAACCGCTCCTGAGCCCACTCGAGTGGCGAAAAAAGAGGCAAACGCTCCAGACCCCCTCCAGTGATGGAAAATAGAGGTTACAGCTCCAGAGCCCCCTCCAGTGCCAAAAAAGGAGGCAACCGCTCCAGAGCCCCCTCCAGTGGTAAATAAAGAGGCCGAAAGGGAGGCTACTGCTCTGGAACCTGTGCCAAAACCCAAGTCCAAGACCAAGTTGGCGCCAGAGTCCGAGGACAAGTCCGTGTCGGAATCCAAGTCCAAGTCAAGGTCTGAGTTCATGTCTGAGACCAAGTCCGTACCGGAATCCAAGTCCAAGTCAAGGTGCGAGTTCATGTCTGAGACCAAGTCCGTGCCAGAATCCAAGTCCAAGTCTGAGTCCAAGTCTGAGGCCAAGTAAAGTTCCAAGTCTGCACCAGCGTCAGAGTATAAGTCAAGTTCCAAGTCTGCACCAGCTCCAGAGTCCAAGCCAAGGTCCAAGTCTGAGCTAAAAACCAAGTTCAAGTCGTCGCCAGCGCCTATGTCAAGTATGCCATCTGAACCCAAGTATGGATCATCACAAGGGTCAAAAGCTACCAAAGCAAAGTTGCATTCACGGAGCCCGCTTCAGTTCCAGTTTCACTACTGTTCCAGCCAAAGTCGCTCACAGGGAGCCTGTTCCAGTTCCAAGTATTGCTCCTGTACAAGCCAAAGTTGCTCATGAAGGGACTGTCCAGTTTATGGCTACAGAGACTGCTCATGTTAAGGAGACTATTCACATGCAAGTCTCAAAACCTGTTCCAGTTCTGGCTAAAGCACCTGTTCTGGTGCGAGTTGCAAAACTCGATCCTTCAAATATCAAAGAGAGTGTAAAAGTTATGGACCCAATGCCTGTTCCAGTAAGAGCATGAGTCACACAGCTAGTGCTAATGCGAGCTCAAGTCCGAGAACCTGTTCCAGCAACCGTCATTGTTCCGGTACTCATCGCATAGCCTGTTCCAGTACAAGTCACTGTTCCAGTACATGTCCTAGAACCTGTTCCAGTGAACACACAAGTTACAGAACTCGTTCAAGCGAGAGTGCAAGTCAGAGAACCTATTCCAGCATCCATTATTGGTCCAGTACTCATCACAGAGCCTGTTCTAATACAATTCACAGCTCCAATACACGTCTCAGAACCTGTCCCAGTGAGAGCACAAGTAACAGAGATCATTCTAACGAGATCATTCTAGAGATCATTCTGCAAGTAAGAGAGCCTGTTCAAGTACTTATCACCAAGCCTGTTTCTGTACCAGTCACATTCCCAGTACATGGTACAGAGCCTGACCCTTGCCCAGTCACAGAGCGTGCTACAGCTACAACGAACGTCACTGAGCGTGCTACGGCTACATTGGACGTCACTGAGCATGCTACAGCGGATGTCACTGAGCATGCTACAGCTGCTGCGGACGACACAGAGCCTGCTACAGCTACAGCGGATGTCACAGAGCCTGTCACAGCTCCAGTCTGAGGCTCAGAGTCCATTCCTGTCACGGCTCCAGTCTCAGTGTCCGTTCCTGTCACAGATCCAGTTCAGGTCACAGAGTCCGCTTCAGTCAGGGTTCCAGTCACAGACGCTTCTCAAGTCACAGATACGGTTCCTATCACAGAGCTAGTTCCAGTCAGAGCTACAGATGCAGCTCAATTCACAGAACCAGTGCCTGTCATAGATGCATCGCAAGTCACAGTGCCAGTTCCTGTCACAGCCACTGCATAAGCTACAGATGCAGCTCAAGTCACAGAGCCAGTTCCAGTCATAGATGCAGCGCAAGTCACAGATGCGGTTCCTGTCACAAAGTCAGATGTTGTCACAGATACTGCTCAAGCTACAGACGCTGCTCAAGCTACAGATGCAGCTCATGTCACAGAGCCAGTTCCTGTCACAGACGCTGCTTAAGCTACAGTTGCAGCTCGTCACAGAGGAAGTTCCTGTCATAGATGCAGCGCAAGTTACTGAACCATTTCCTGTCACAGACGCTGCTCAAGCTACAGATGCAGATGCAGCTCAAGTCACAAAGCCAGTTCCTGTCACAGTTGAGCTCACAGCCAAAGTCTCAGGGCCTGCTGCTATTCTATTCACAGAGCCTGCTGCTGTTCCAGTCACAGAGTCTGCTCCTGTTCCAGTCATAAAGCCTGCTCTGACATCCGCGAGATATCTTGGCCTGGAGGATATCTTGGCTCTGATGTCTTCTGTCAAGCCTGCCTCAATGCCTGAGTTCCTGTCAAAGCAAATATTCTTTGTGGGGGTTAAGCTACAGATGCAGCTCGTCAAAGAGTCAGTTCCTGTCATAGATGCAGCGCATCTAAGACCGTGTTAGGCGCTCCGGGAGTAGCGCCTTTGGGGGAAAGGAAGGGGGGGGTTCTATCAGGATCTGCTCCTCATGTCACATGCGAGTGAGCCCTATGGACTCGGCCGCTCGCATAGTGCTTTTGATCTCTCCCATTTGATCCGCATCCAATTCAGAGGCAATCATTTGAAGTTTTTAAGGACTTCTGTATGCGCTTCGTGTTTGTGAAGCATTAGCTAACCCCCGTTTACACTTTTGCCACGCCTTTGAATACCCGTGTTTCTGTTTTCCATGTTTTGGAATCTGCCTGTTATTTTGACCTCTATGTATTTGGATTAGCTTTGTTATACTGATTGCTGATAACTCGACCTTGTTTCTGTCTAATGGATTACTCTTTGCCTGACATTTCTGTACCTCTGCCTGAACTGTGTGTATATACTATACTATATAGAACTATATAGTGCCTCGTGTGTGTTTTTTATAATAAACACAATGAGTTTTACTAAGCCGTCTCCTCACCTGCACTTGTGTTCCGCCAAACCCCGCCGACGTGACAGAATGCTTCGCCAGACCAGGAACACAGTGGGAGAATGGGGAAATGGACGAATACACACCATGCCCACCTTCCTGACTTCAAAAGGTGGGTTTTGGCATCATGGGGCCCTATGCCGGAGTAGAATATCCTCCAGGTGGATTTCTACTCCAGTGCCAGTTCTTTTTTGAGGACCTGCTGTATCCTAAGCCCGCGGATGACATCTGTGTCAGGTGCATGATACAATGGACCTGCCCGCATGTTCACTGAGAGCCTCATTGGCATGGAGCACCCATGCCTAAAGACCCCCAAGAATTCAGGGATGTGCTCAAGGTGTTCTATGAGGCCAAAAGGGAGGCTACCACTCCAAAAACCCCTCCAGTGGCAAAAGGAGGCAACTGTTCCTGAGCCCCCTCCAGTGGTAAATAAAGAGGCCAAAAGGGAGGCTACTGCTCTGGAACCTGTGCCAAAGCCCAAGTCCAAGACCAAGTCGGCACCAGAGTCCGAGTCCAAGTCCGTGCCGGAAACCAAGTCCAAGTCAAGGTCCGAGATCATGTCTGAGTCCAAGTCCGTGCCGGATTCCATGTCCAAGTCAAGGTCCGAGTTCATGTCTGAGACCAAGTCTGTGCCGGAATCCAAGTCCAAGTCAAAGTCTGAGTTCATGTCTGAGACCAAGTCCGTGCCAGAATCCAAGTCTGAGTCCAAGTCTGAGTCCAAGTCAAGTTCCAAGTCTGCACCAGCTCCAGAGTCCAAGCCAATGTCCAAGTCCAAGCTATAAACCAAGTTCAAGTCATTAACAGCGCCTGTGTCAAATATGCCATCTGAACCCAAGTATGGATCGTCACAAGGGTCAAAAGCTACCAAAGCAAAGTCGCATTCATGGAGCCCACTTCAGTTCTAGTTTCACTACTGTTCCAGCCAAAGTCGCTCACAGGGAGCCCGTTCCAGTTCCAAGTATTGCTCCTGTACAAGCCAAAGTTGCTCATGAAGAGACTGTCCAGTTCATGGCTACAGAGACTGCTCATGTTAAGGAGACTATGGACTCAGCTGCTCGCATAGTGCTTTTGATCTTTCTCTTTTGATCTGCATCCAATTCAGAGGCAATCATATGAAGTTTTTAAGGACTTCCATATGTACTTCATGTAGCGAAGCATTAGATGACCCCCGTGGACGCTTTTGCCAAGCCTTTGAATACCTGTGTTTCTGTTTTCCATGTTTTGGATTCTGCCTGTTATTTTGACCTCTGTGTGTTTGGATTATCTTTGTTTGCTGATCGCTCGACCTTGTTTCTGTCTATTGGATTATTCTTTGCCTGACGTTTATGTACCTCTGCCTGAACTGTGTGTATATAGTGCCTCGTGTGTTTTTTATAATAAACACAATGAGTTTTACTAAGCTGTCTTCTCACCTGCACTTGTGTTCCACCAAACCCTGCTGACGTGACAGAATGCTTCACCAGACCAGGAACACAGCAGGAGAATGGGGAAATGGACGAATACACACCATGCCCACCTTCCTGCTTCGTAAGGTGGGTTTCGGCATACCGGGGCCCTATGATGGAGTAGAATATCCTCCGGGTGGATTTCTACTCCAGTGCCAGTTCTTTTTTGAGAACCTGCTGGATCCTAAGCCCGTGGATGACATCAATGTCAGGTGCGTGATACGATGGACCTGCCCGCATGTTCGCTGAGAGCCTCATTGGCATGGAGCACCCATGCCAAAAGACCCCCAAGGACTTCGGGGATCTGCTCAAGGTGTTCTACGAGGCCAAAACAGAGTCTACCGCTCCAAAACCCCCTCCAGTGGCAAAAATAGCGGCAAACGCTCCAGAGTCCCCTCCAGTGGTGAAAAATGGAGGTTACAGCTCCAGAGCCCCCTCCAGTGCCGAAAAAGGAGGCAACCGCTCCAGAGCTGCCTCCAGTTGTGAAAAATGGAGGTTACCACTCCAGAGCCCCCTCCAGTGCTGAAAAAGGAGGCGACAGCTCCAGAGCCCCCTCCAGTGGTGAAAAGGAAGGCAACCATTCCAGATCCCTCTCCAGTGGCGAAAAGGAAGGCAACCGCTCCTGAGCCCCCTTCAGTGGCGAAAAGGAAGGCAACTGCTCCAGGGCCCTCTCCAGTGGCGAAAAGGAAGGCAACCACTCCTAAGCCCACTCGAGTGGCGAAAAAAGAGGCAAACGCTCCAGAGCCCCCTCCAGTGGTGGAAAAAGGAAGTTACAGCTCCAGAGCCCCCTCCAGTGGTGAAAAATGGAAGTTACTGCTCCGAAACCCATGCCAAAGCCCATGTCCATTTCCAGGCCAGAGTCCGAGTCCAAGTCCAATTCGGCGCAAGAGTCTGAGTCCAGGTCCATGCCGGAATCCAAGTCCAAGTCAAGGTTCATTTTCATGTCTGAGTCCAAGTCCGTGCCGGAATCCATATCCAAGTCAATGTCCGAGTTCATATCTGAGACCAAATCCATGCCGGAATCCAAGTCTTAGTCCAAGTCAAGTTCCAAGTCTGCACCAGCATTATAGTCCAAGTCAAGTTCCAAGTCTGCACCAGCGCCAGAGTCCAAGTCCGAGCTAAAATTCAAGTTCAAGTCGTCGCCAGAGCCTGTGTCAAATATGCCATCTGAACCCAAGTATGGATCGTCACAAGGGTCAAAAGCTACCAAAGCAAAGTCCCTTTCACGGAACCCGCTTCAGTTCCAGTTTCACTCCTGTTCCAGCCAAAGTCGCTCACAGGGAGCCTGTTCCAGTTCCAAGTATTGCTCCTGTACAAGCCAATGTTGCTCACGAAGAGACTGTCCAGTTCATGGCCATAGAGACTGCTCATGTTAAGGAGACTATTTACATGCAAGTGTCAAAACCTGTTCCATTTCTGGCTAAAGCACCTGTTCTGGTGTGAGTTGCGAAACTCGATCCTTCAAATATCAAAGAGACTGTAAAAGTTCTGTCAGGATCTGCTCCTCATATCACATGCAAGTGAGCCCTATGGACTCGGACGCTCCCATACTGCTTTTGATCTCTCTCTTTTGATCTGCATCCAATTCAGAGGCCATCATATGAAGTTTTTAAGGACTTCCGTATGCGCTTCATGTTTGCGAAGCATTAGCTAACCCCCGTTTACACTTTTGCCAAGCCTTTGAATACCCGTGTTTCTGTTTTCCGTTTTTTGGATTCTGCCTGTTATTTTGACCTCTGTGTATTTGGATTATCTTTGTTATACTGTTTGCTGCTCGCTTGACCTTGTTTCTGTCTACTGGATTACTTTGCCTGACATTTCTGTACCTCTGCCTGAACTGTGTGTATATAGTGTGTATATATAATACACATATATTGTGACGTCGGCGGCGCGACCGTATGCACGCAGCGGCCCCTCCGGATCCGAAATCATGCTTTTTTTTTGTTTTTAAAATCGTGTTTTCTGTTTTTATTTTGTTTTCTTGGCGTAACTCCGACGGCACATGGACACCAA
>JAQQZU010024451.1:0-11376 GCA_030068025.1 Parauchenoglanis punctatus | reverse complement strand
ATATAAATTTTTTTTTTTTTTTTTTTTGAAAATTCACAATCAGACTACACGGTTGTATAAAATTATGAATAATAAGCATAAAATGAGAGGAAGGTGGCTGTAGCATATATAGCTTTAATTATAAATAGATTCATATGATTTATTAACTTCATTTATTTATTTGTTTGTTTTAATTACAGATCTTTATTTTATGTATGTGTTTATGTGTTTTTAGGAGTACATATTTCTTTATCTTTTTTTCTTGGTCTTTCACTCCTAATAGCCTCATGCTTTTGTTGTTGCAATGGCTTACATAACACAGAACAGAAATGAATATTGACTTGTGGTTTGACATGGCTGTTGCTTTGCTTCAAAAGTCTGACAGACTGCAGTAAATTGCCCTATTATTTGTTACATTTTGTATTTTTTTTAATTGATCTCAGAAAAGACTCTTTCTTCCATTTATTATTATTATTATTATTATTATTATTATTATCATTTTTTAGGTAAATCTTTTAAATTCAGTCAAAAGTAATACTTAATTTAGGTCAATGCCTGAATTCAACTGTGTTGTTGCCATTTGATAACATAGTACTTTTTCTGAGCATTTCAAAAATATTCACAATAAGCCAGCTAATTGCTTGGATAAAGTCAGATGAAATTTCCTTCAGAATCTCTTTTCTTTTTAGAGTTCCTTAAATCTCTTGTCTTTTCATGGACACCTGCATATTGATGTGGCATGGAAAAAATATTGATCCTTTGTTAAATAAGAATTTATTTTATAATGAAATCACACACATTGGTAGTCAGACAGATTTAATATGAAGTTACAAAAGAATTACACACACGGCGGACTTTGCTCTCAGTTATGTCTCAGTTGGATTCTGACCTTGGATTTAATCCCATTTTTTTTATTGTGTGATATTGGCTCAAGTGAAGAACAGTATATAGTTTAACACATCTGACCGTTTGAGGTAACCACAGTATTATACTTAAAATTGTTTTGAGCTATATATAAATATATATATATGATTATATAACTTTTGAAGCCAATTCAAATGCATAAAAATGACTCACTAAATTAATAGTATCATATGTTTAAATTCTAAGAAATGTTTAAATTACAAGTGCTCAGTCGGCTTACCCTTCAAACATTTGACATGTTTTCTTTACACGAGAGCACATTAAATTAACAAAACCTTTGACATAATTTTATTAATGTGATAAATCAAAATTTAAAGCATGATAAACTACACTACATCAGGCATACACATTATGATTTCATCATCTAGAGTATTATCTTAGTATCTTGAGGCTACATTAAGCTATGCATGCAATTATTTATCAGCACACAATATATAATAAAAAAAATAATAAAATCCAAAATGATAGGATTTGCTGGATCAAGTACTATTTTAAAAGTGGCCTATTATATAAAAAACGTTTATAGTCTAAATTTTCTAACCATGCTTTTTTGGCATAAAGGCAAGGGTCTGTTATTAAGGCAATGGTCTAATTTTTATTGGAAAAACCCTGTCTTAGATATTTCTAGTCAATAAAGTTTTGGCAAACTCAGATGAGTAAACTACATTTGCATAATGTGAGTGGAGTACACAGAAACCGACTTAAGCAGTTTCATAACCCATGTCTGGATACAAGCAATTTTCCCCCGTGTAAATATTGACACAATTATTGAACCTAAGGTGCCTCTATGTGTTTCATAGAGAAATGGAGTAAGAAAACTTCAGAGAGGCTGAGGGGAAGGGGGAGGGGCAAAGCGATATAAGTGGCCCTACAATCTGGACTTGATTGAAAAAAATGTAAAAGATGATACCAATGTTAGTAGCTTACAAACATTGACGAATGCAGTATCAGTGTATATTGCCCTTCATATGTTACAATAATCACCTTTTCTAGTTTTGACTTCTCTTCATGTTAATCTTTTATTTCTACTAATAAACTGTAGAAATAAACACTGCCAGTCCAAACATTTTCAAACATTAATCACTATTAGTGGCATAGACCAAAAAAAAAATGCTATTGTTTGCTATATATCATTTGAATATTATTTGCAAAATATGATGTCTACTCAAACCAGCCCCCACCTTTCACCTATTTATTTTAGATTATTTTATGTTTGCTATAGGACACCAAATTTTATTTAGAGTTGTGAATCACAGATACTGTAACATCTATTATGTATGTGATCTACTTTCTTCAGTGTGATCAAAAGGTTCAATATACTGTATGTACAGAGTGGAGAATATATTAAGAATTTCACCTATGATATATACTTGTTGCACAGTATGTATAGAACACAGGGTACACAGTGTGTACAGCACTTAGCATACTGAATTTCTAAGAGTAAATGCACTTGACAGTAGAGAATTCTAGCTGGCATGCAGGTGTAGTGTTGTTTTCCTGCTGTAGCAGAATAATGGTAGTACTAGAAGGACATGTACAGTTTGTTATTCACCTGCTTGGTGAAAGAAAATGTTTAATATTTTTATAGTCTGCCATCTCACCCCTGAAGGCTGGGGGATGGAAAATCGAGTAAGCAAAATGTGATTGATGACCATCTCGCCAGCACTCTTTTGAGTCAAATGTTCATGGAACGATGTGGAAATGCTTTTGCCATCCAGTATTTTTTTTTACTTTCAAGCATCTGCATCCTTTATTCCACACACTAGTTAGCTTCCCGCTGCTCCCTGCTGTTTTCCACCTACAGCGTAGCACACACACAGCTAGGAGTATTGATCGGTTTCGAGTTGTCTGGCTGTGCACTGAGAAAAATCCACAGAAGCACTTAATTGTGTGTGTGTGTGTGTGTGTGTGTGCATGTAGAAATTAGAAGTTTAAATGACCTTGCTTTGGATGCATCACAGCAAGTCCCACTTGTATTAGTGGCTGTTTGCTTTAGAGTGTATGTATATGTATGAGTTTGTATGACTAATTGCATTCACATGCACATATAATTTTAAATGATGACGCTTTAATAGGGGTGGATGCACAGTAAGTGCACACTGTATGTGAGTCACTAAACATTAATGACTGTATTTCTGACATTTGCTATTCTCTCTGAGAGTGCTTCCTGTGGAGGCTCACAGTGCAGAGGTAGCATAAGGACGTTTTTTGTGTGTGTGTGTGTCCATGTGTGTGCCCTATGATCATACTTAATTATACATGCTTAGATAGGAACAATAGTGAGCTGTGATAATGCTATAAAGATAAAGAAAGAACACTGAGGTTGTTGACAAGGTCAACATGCATATTATTCTCTGTGGTTCTGAATCAGCATTAACAATAGAGTGTTTTATTAGAGGTAGAGGCCTTTGTAACATTCTGGCTTATTTCTCAGGCCTTTTCTTTTTTTTTCTAACAAAGGTACCCTCTTGTTTGCGAAACAGAATATAGAAGTCTTCACCCTTCCCCTTTAATGTTTTAGCTATTACAGTGCCATAGCATACATGTATAGGAATATTGTTACTTTTTGCTTTTTACTTATATTTTCTCACCACTGATACTGATGTCTACCTTTACAACATAATGTTTCTAATAAATAAGTTTTTTTTTATTTTATTTTATTTTATTTTATCTTATCAGTACCATTCAGCTAATTAATTCTGCTGGCTCAAACAATAAAGATGTCTTCCTGTTAAAAGTGTACAATGGGACTAGGAAACCAGAAGATCTCAGAAAACAGTTGTTGACATAGAATGTTTCATTGTCATGTGTTTAAAAGCAGGCACTCAAAAGTGAAGACTGTAGGAAAAGGAAACACACAATTACTTAATAATTACCACTTCCTCCATTTGATTGCTGGCCCACATTTCCAAGATTCACAAATCTTCACGGCTAGTGACATTAAACTGTAGCAAAGAGAGGGTGCATGACGGCATCCCCCCCCCCCCATTGCTATTTTATGCAGTTTTATTTGTACAACAGAGAACGAAGAACTGCACCAATTACCATCATTCACTTTTTTTTTACTTGTTAATTGCAAAAGAAAATACATTTTTGCAATAGATGTGCACAATAGTACATCTGCATAGTACACTACTTAAGGAAGTATCAGATCTTAAAAAGCATTTATGTGGATAGTCTGGCAACTCAGTTGAAATCACTCATTTGGAAACTAAGAGCATGCAGCATGGCACAACTCCTTTCAGCTTAATTATGAATAGAGGAAGCAATGTCAACAACATCATGAAAGGTTATTCCATCATTTACAACTCCATAATTCACTATGCCACAGTGCAAGGATTTTATTTTATTATTATTTTAAATAATATCTTTAAAGGACAACAAAAGTAACTGTGTGGGGAATTTATTTGGAAGTAGGGTGGAAGGAAGATTGGTCCATTAAAGCAAAAGAATAAGAAAGAAAACCTTTTCCCCCAACATAATCTTGTTCAGTTCACTGTAGAATTGTCTTTTTGTAGTCTAAAATATTTTCAGACTAACATGGTACATTCAGCCTTTGCCTGCATTTATTATTATTATTATTAGTAGTAGTAGTAGTAGTAGTAGTAGTATTGTTAATGTTAATAATAATAATAATAATAATAAATGTTTTAATTTAAGCTTGCAAGACTGATGTTTTCCACAGACACAACAATGTCACTACTTTAGAGCACTGGGAGTGCTATTTGGCATATGAGCTCTAATCTCTCAGCCTGACAAGCCATATTCCACCAACCACCAGCTGAATTGTGTAAATTACTATAGCTACTAGCTAGAACATTTATTAGCATATTGGCACACTATCACTTATGTTAAAACCCAACTATCTGTGTTGTATGCACTTATCAAGTTGCATATTAGAACCCACAGTAAATGAAAGTTTTATTAGCCTACCATTTAGCCAGTCCTGAATCCTACATTCTGAATGTAGGCCAAATGTTTTCTGTAGGGACATTGTTGCTATCTACAGAGATTAAGGTAGTTTATGTAAATCACAGCATGGATGGCCTTATAACTAGTTTTGATTGAAAAAGGAATACATAACAATTGTACCAGTTTATATTTAATACATGGGTGTAGCACACAACTACTGACCACACAAGCAAGTAAAGTTACAATTATTAGTAAAAACACTTCAGGTTTTTCTTATGCTTTTCTATATGCACAGAACACACTGAGCATGTTGGTTAAATAATTAGCCACTCCCTAACTAAAAAAACCTCTATTAGTTTCATAAGCTTGAAGTATTTATTCCAGTAAAGAGTTCCTGTAGCATCATAGTCAGAAAAAAACAACATAAACATCAAAACAAAACAAACAACCCCTGGGGTTTTGACCATTAAAGCTGCCACTGCTGAACTGAATAACGATGTCCACACTTTAATGATGACAGCACAACAAATCTACTATCTATATTTGTCAACAATTCTATTAAGACAATCACTGTGTCTGAAACAAAATCTATTCACTATATAGTAACCTTTATTAAGTGATTTATTAAGTGTAGTGCTTTCAGGAAACAGTTGAGAATATTCAATGAACTATTAATCTAATAATGCAATGCAAATGTAGTGAGGATCCTAGCAGATGTATGCTAGCAGACCTGAAATACCAAAAATGCACTGCATTGTTTGGTTTGATTTGCACACACACACACACACACACACACACACACACACACAATACAGCGAGTTACTATGGCAACATCATTTCAGGCTTCTCAGAGGTGATAATAATAAAACTAGAGGAATAATTTTAAAATCATAATTTTTATAGTTACATGTCTGATTAATAGTCAGCTCCATTCATTCATTGTCCTTAGATTTGATACAGTGCAAATAAATTACAGAGCTGAGCAAGAGTAATAGGTTGATCTACTGTTCTTATCAGTTCTTATCTAATCAGTTCTTATCAGAATTCTTATCCTGAATCCTATGTTGAAATATTGGATGAAGTCTTTCTTCTTTCCATTCCTGGAATGCTAAGAAGTGTAATGCCCCTATATTTGGCACCCCCCTTTGATCCTGGTTTGCCAGCCCAATGGCACTGCTCCAGATTGCCATGCTACATTGAATAGGCATTTTAACCAAACAACCCCAACCTTGAGCAGTGCCTTCAAAATCTCAGGCCAACTCTCATGCACTCCTTGCCACTATCATGGTTTTTAACAGTCAAGCAGATCCTCAAAGTATTCCTTTTATTGCTGAACAATAAAGTTTCATTATCTGAAACTCAACCCCAGCAAAACTGAACTGCTATTCATTCCAGCCGATTCATCCTCATATCAATATCTTATGAACTCCCTTGACAACTATCTGATCTCTCCTTTGGTCACTAGATGTAACCTTGGGGTATTCATGGAAAATCAACTGTCTTTTTCCTCT
This sequence comes from Parauchenoglanis punctatus, assembly GCA_030068025.1. Classification (NCBI taxonomy): domain Eukaryota; kingdom Metazoa; phylum Chordata; class Actinopteri; order Siluriformes; family Auchenoglanididae; genus Parauchenoglanis; species Parauchenoglanis punctatus. Next base: position 5,050 of record JAQQZU010024451.1, on the reverse strand, counting down.
CATATTGGGAATTTTTCTTGCTCAGGTCGATTTTTCCTCTTCAACATCAGAATTAATTGTCCCTTGTCATTTCACCAGATCTCCTATAGCTCTCAACTGAATCAGAATCAGAAACTGAATTTCTCGGAAGGTCTCCTTCAACTTGATTGCTTCCCTTCTGTTTTCCACCTGAATGCACTAGGGTTACCACAGTGACAGGTATCAATAGCAATAATGTCTTAAGCTGTCTTTATGATTTAGGACTTGAACATGGTCCATTCCATCCTCAGTGTCCCCATGGGAGAACTCTTTTTGAAGGTTTAAATTCTTCTTTCTTCTTGTTTGTTATTGAAAATCTATGACTTGCACAGTGGTCTAATAATAATTCACTTAGGTTCAGATCAGGAAGGCCAGTCCTCCCAATAAAGGATCATTCTTTGTCCCACAAATTATGGGTGTCCCACTGGATGGAGAGTCCAAGGCAGACCCATGGACCATCTGGGAGATTACAGGCCCTTTCGGACCAAACAGTCCTATGCACTTGATGAGAGGATCTACCACCTGGGGAGCTCCCCTGAGAAATACACACCTTCAAGGGCCTTTTTTTCTGTTTGCATTCGCACTGCCAGTAGGAACGGTGAAGAAATGTAAGCCACATCAAAATCCATCACATATAGTATCAATAAAGTCTGGACTTCACTGTTGGTCAAATTATCTGTTTGTTTGTTTGTTTGTTTTTGTTTTTCATTTTTAATGCTAAAGCTAAGAGATGTTGTTTACATGGTTAATGTTTTATATGAATTTAAGGTTGAACCCAATTCAGATTTTCATCTTGATTTGGATGTTCAATACACAGATACATAGATTCTTCATTTAGACTATCTGGCAACTAGAAAATCTACTGGTGATGATGTTTTTAGTGATTTTAGTGATGATTTTCTACAGATCACGTATACCCCCCTTGCTCTGCAGCTTTCAGCACAACTCACAGCACTCGCACTTCATTTTTGTTCTTTATTTACATTACAATATGGATTTATCCAAATAATTAGACAGACAGAACACATGAATTTCTGTTCAAGTTCAACTCTTATAGCCTATTTTTTTTTAATTTGATTTAGTTTGCCAACCACTCTAGCTCAGGTTCTCCAACAATTCTAAGAACCATGAAAAAGTTCCTCCTATCTGAAAGCACATTATCTCTTGCTGTTGGCTTGTGAACATTTGGGAATATCCCAAGAGGAGAAGAAAACTGTGGCTGAGGATACAAAACTCTTGACTGTTGTCACTCCAAGGTCCACCAGATAGAAAAGAAAATAAAAAATAAAAATGAGTGAGTGAGTCCTTCAAGATCCATGATTTATCATTACACTTGATCACCTATATTTGAAATTATTGGAAATGTGCAAAGCCTGCTAGTCATTACACAGTTAATGTAAGTTGCACAAAAGAATGTGTACATCCTTTTTCTTTCTCTTTTCACATAACACAACAATGTACATAAACACACTATACACCTATACATCTCTATCTTAGTCGTTTATTGGTATTCTGGGAAAGAAAAGTCTGCACCTAATATCTTCTCATTTCTAGCCCTGTATCATCTATTTTGAAGGTAAAATATGTGTGGCTAAAACATCTGTGTGATCTGACCTTGATCCTCAAAGTTTTTTTTATAAATAAATTGGCTGATGCTTGCTGTATTAAATGCGAGAATCTTTGAGAACCATTTCAGCTTTAATTGAAAATGTGTAGAATTGGCAGTTCTATATGGGTGACTTCTGGCAGATTTCCAGAATAATACTCCAGTATTCTACAGAGACCACTTTTCGAGGCTCTGTAACTCCATGGGTAGAGCACAGGCCTTGTAAACCAGGGGTCGCAAGTTCGTTCCTTGCAGGAGCCTCCAAAATCCAGCCAAAAGGGAGCGCACAAGCTAGTGTGTTTCTGCATGCTGATCCCAAGCCCGCATAAAAATGGAGGGATGCATCAGGTAGGGCATCCAGCGTAAAACCTTGCCAAATCAGACATGCGGATCAACCCTGAACGGGAGCAGCTGAAGGATGTGATGATTCTACAGAGACTGCTTTTACTAAAGCATTGTGTTTTGTTTTGTAAATGGGTTATCACAATGCATTATAATACCTTATATTTATACAGTTTAATATTGAAAAAACAAAGAAATTGGCTGGCGATTTCCAAGATAGTTTTTCTATGATACAACAAGGACCATGCTATAGACTACTTATATCTGTTTTATTTGTTCTTTCAGAAAAAGAATGTTATGACCCGGAGATAAAGGGACAAAACTGAAAGAGTCAAAACTCACACATGCACGCACACATGCCCACACAAACCCTGCCAAAGGTCTGAGCTTAGTAAGTGTTTGTGAACTTGATTGAGGCAAAAGCCCTGAAATATTAAGATTGTGTGTCATTTAACTTTTTTTCTGTTCAATTGTGAAAGGCATGCTAAAAAGCATTAACTAGCTGGAAAAAAGTAAGCCCTGAAGCCCTATCAAAATCTGCCCGTCTTCTGAGTCCTTCTTTCCACCAACCTTCACACACACAAGAAGTTCAACAATGGTGCCAAAACCTGGGAGGAGATACCATGGAAAAATTTCCACCCAGCAAGATCATTAAGTCCCTCACCAGACTCTACCAGACAACCATCAGGCATTTGTATGTGGGTGTGTGTTATTTGTGACAGCTCTGTACCTCTCTCTCTGGTTCACAGCATTCTTTTTTCTGAAAGAACAAAGAAAGCACATATACTGTATGTGGAACCCAAGCATATTATAAAAGTTAGACCAATTTAGTAAATCTCACTAAATAAATAGACAGTGGCATGGGTAATTTTTAGTGACACTGATTTATAAACTATTTGCCTTTTAAAAGACAAAGGACTTCACCCATGATCTAACATATGAAACATAAAATAATACTGGCAAACACAAACTCGCAAATAATATGCATAAGCATCAACTGCACAAAGCAACCACCATGTGCGAGAGAGTTTCTTCTTCGCAAGCACTGGAGGGCGCACATATTCTCACAGGTTAACTATGCTCGAATAGAAGTTGGTTGAATCAACATGATTTTTGACAATTTGGGGTGGAAACCAAGAAAGGCACTGGCCCTCTTATGATTGGTCACATTCAACATGATCATACCTATGCAGACTTCCTTTTACCTTAATTGACAGCAATTGTTACTGGAAGCCCAGAGTTAGTGTACCACCAGAAGAATAAAAGAGTGAGGCTGGAGAACCAGAGAAGGTAAAATAACAATAAATTAGCTCTGACTTTGAGTAATCTGCAGAACAAGAAAAAGAAAAGCAGAACTCTATAACAATTAGCATCAGAGTGTATATTTGCAATTAATTAGGTCAATTGGCAACTGGCCAGTAACATGATTGGGAATAAAAAATCATCTTAGTGTTGCAATGTGTTAGAACAAAATCGTATGGGCAATGATTCAGTTCTCTCAAGTTTCTCGCATGTTTCGGATCTGGGGATCAAGCAGGCACACAGACACAGCATTTAGGTGTATGCTCAAATCCAAAGTTTATTGCGACAGACAAGTTTATATACAGTAGCCTTGGTGTGTATGTGTGTGTTTGTGCGTCTGTGTGTATGAGGGAGAAACAAAGAAAAATAGCCTCAAACAGCTGTGGGGTACAGGAAGGCAGGAGACAAAAAGTCTGCTGGATGTGAAAGGTGTGAATGTCCTTCCGGGGTGTATAGGGGTGTGTGAGTGCTATTCAATTAAATTTTATTTGTATAGTGCTATAACAACAGAAACTTATGAATCTATAAATTTAAATACATAAATCTATGTATATAAATCTATCTATATAAATTAATATCCCCAATGAGCAAGCCTGTGGTGACAGCGATGGTGGGAAGGAAAAACTTCCTTAGATAACAAAGGAAGAAACCTTGAGAGGAACCAGACTCAAAAGGGATCCTATCCTCATTTGGGCCGCACTGTATAGTGCAATTACAACTAATCATACTTTAATAATAGGTTCAAGTTAATGTGTGTATGCCAGTATATGTGTATGTTATGTTAGAGTGTGTATGTTAGGATTTGTGTGTGTGTGTGTGTGTTTGTGTGTGCGTGTGTGCGTGCGTGTGTCTGGGTGTGTGTGAATGTTAATGTATGTATGTCAGGATGTGGGTGAGTGTAAAGGTGTGAAAGTAAAGACACAGAAGACAATGGGACAGACAAATGGGCTCCAAAAGCTGGTGGGGTGTTCTGGGTTCAGCTCAATTGATATGCTAACTTGGGAAACATGACACAATAAAAACAAAATTAAAGTTAGTGGCTAGAAGAATACTGATATAAAAATGTAGACTAAGAATTTTACCTAACACAATGACTCTCAGAAGTAAAGATGGGTAGAGTATCACCAATCCACCTGATAGTGTGTCAGCAAATAGTAGAGTAATTTCAGAAACAATTTCCTCAGCATATAATTGCAAAGAGGTTGAATATATCATTATCTAAAGTACAGTATATAATCAAAAGTTTCCAAGAAACTTTTCACAGAAATCTCTGGGGACAGGGATGAAAAACCATACTGGATGCCCTGAACTGTGGCTAAATGGAAAACTGGTGGTCAGATAAATCTAAATTTGAAATTCTTTTCAGAAACCAGGGATGCTGTGTCATCCGGACTAAAGAGAAGGACCACCCAGTGTGTTAGTAGCACTCAGTTCAAAGCAAGCATCTCTGATGGTATGGGGTTGTATTAGTACATATGGCATGGGAAGCTTGCAAGCACCATCAATGCTGAAATGTATATCCAGGTTCTAGAGCAACATATGCTTCCATCCAGATAATGTCTCTTTCAGGAAAGACCTTGCATTTTCCAACATGACAATGCCAAACCGCACACTTCATCAATTACATCATCATAAAGTTATACATTATCGCTGTTTAAACATTTGATATGTTTTCTATATAAAACATATATAAAATGTTTATCTATAAAATATCTATATAAAAGATGGGGTTATGGGATTTCCATATCATTGCATTCTTTTTTTTATTTACAATTTGCACAA
>JAQQZU010024450.1:0-11381 GCA_030068025.1 Parauchenoglanis punctatus | reverse complement strand
ATCCGCAAAGCCACCAGCATTGTGGACGACCCCACACACCCCTCACACACACTCTTCACCCTCCTGCCATCTGGCAAAAGGTACCGAAGCATTCGGGCCCTCACTGCCAGACTCTGTAATAGTTTCTTCCCCCAAGCTATCAGACTCCTAAACACTGGACTGACACACACACACACACACACACACACACACACACAAATGTACACTCATCTACCTCTACAATTTTGCACATTTTGTAATTTTGCACATAGCAGCACTGTTTTGTCCCGTGATGTCTGCACTGTCTTGTCTTGTCTTGTCTCGTTATGTCTGCACTGCACACTTGCACTTTATGTTGTTTCTGCAATGTTTTCACATGTTTGCACACATACACTTTATGTTGCCATCTGTTGAACACGTGCACCTTTGTACTTCTGTGTTGTACTTCTGTGTTGTCTTATATGTAGCAACTAGGTCCTGGAGAAATGTTGTCTCTTTTCACTATACACTGTATCACATGTATATGGTTGAAATGACAATAAAGCCACTGAACTGAACTGAACTGAACTCTAATGCTTTCCTGTGTGTGTGTGTGTGTGTGTGTGTGTGTGTGTGTGTGTGTGTGTGTGTGTGTGTGTGTGTGCTTCAATAAATTATTGCCGCTGCTCAAATAATATTGTTTGTCATTGAATTAATTGATTCAATTAGATTTCTTGTATCAGCCAAAAATGAATGATATGTAAATAAGTTAATTAGTTATTAGATACATATACTTATGCTATGACTTTACTAGGAGGGACACATCATCAATTCATGCTAACTGTAGACAAGTTACATGATAAACATGTATTAACTAATGATTCATTAAAATAAGTCATAATTAACAAATGTATCCTTGCATCCTGACTTAATGGGGCATAATAATAATAATAATAATAATAATAATAATAATAATAATAATAACATATAGCCACTAATAACACTTTGTCTGAATGGAGATTACTTCATCATCATTAAGAAAAACCGGTGACATTTGAACATTTTAAATCTGTTGAGAAGTTAATCATGAATTTACCTTACAGCATGTAACTGAAACAAACCTGCAGAGTCACCAAACAGAACCTTCATAGCGCAACTGATTGTAATGGTAATTAATACTGCACTTAACTATATTAATTCACAAAACCAGTAACAGATTTATACATTTATTAATGGCTGGGTACACATGACTCTGCTGTGTGTTAATGTACATGCTTCATTATTTCATGTTTAGCTCATGTATTAATTAATCATCAAGTAAGCATTAGTTCATGCATTAATATATGCTTAGTTGTGCACCGTATTATAAAGTGTTACCATAAATTTATTAAAACTCCACTGTACCATTTATCTGAGTAACAAAGAATCAGTAATCAAAAGCTCATATAAATCTAATACTGATATTCAATACTTGTAATCAGTATCAGAAATAATTTTTAACGTTTTATGCATTAACTGTCTGCAACTACACTATTTAATATTTGAATAACTTGACCAGTTTCATCTCAATTTTATACAGATAGGCAAGCTACCTTTATACAATAAGAATAATGTATACACTGATTCTAATTTAAATTTTGTAATGGAATTGTGGTTGATTTTGATTGCTATATGTGTAGGTTCATTTTCAACATGTATAATTTTTGTATTTAACATGTGCACTATATGCAGTTACCCTTAAAGTACAGGAGCTGGAGCAAACCATCAGACCACCAGCAAACTGGAAACAGAACTGGTGTCACCTTTGCATATCAACAGTTTTTGAGCATCTGATGTGAACTTTCAGTTTTACACATGTTTTCCTTCTGAGAGGCTCTTCAAAGCATTTGGTACACAATTGAACCATCTGCTAGACTATAGTATACTGGTCCAAAGAACCAAATATGGTGAACCAAATATGGACCATCTGCTGTTTGTTAGCTAACTTTCAACAGCCACTTAATGTGAAAGGACACAAAATTGAGTGTCACTTTAATGTATTTATTAAATAAATGATATTGTTTAATCTAAATTTTGTCTCACTTTTTTACTTATGTCAAAGATAAGTGCTAATACAAGCTTTCAATTTAAAACTTTTAATTTAATGTTTCAATAAACATACTTATGAAATAGATTACAATATTTCATAATCAGCATGGATTTGACAAAATATTTTATTTTTAAAAGTAAATATATTTGAGGGGAAAAAAAATCACACTAGAGATTTGGCCCTCGATTCTTCTTGATATTGCAGAAAAAGAAACACTCCTTTCAATGTTCTTATGCATACAACACATTTATTTACAGATTTATAAATATTCTTCCATATAGACACCAAAGTACTACAGGTCCAGATGATCTTTCATTGTAGAGATCATGCCATCATCCTTCTGTACTCGCTCCACATTGATGTCTTCCTTTCTATCTGTAATAAAGTCATGCTCAGTCTGGTTATGGTCAGCTGACCTCTAACCTGCCAGAAGTACTGACATTTTTTTTTTTAAGAGTAGCTTTACCTTTGATGAGCTTTACCTATGATGTGTCCTGCTTGAGAAACACACTCAACATCTGTAAATTTTATTTCAGCAAGCCCAAAACATGGATTTTCAGATGGATCAAACACTTTAGCATCAGGGCTGGCACCAAATCCACAAGGTAACGTATTAACATTACAGAATTCAGAGCACTGCTTCAAAACTGCTGGTTCAAGTTTAAGGCCTCTTTTCATTGCTCAGTCTGCCGTGTTCCCTTGATTATTCTTCTTGCCAGTGATTGGCCAGATGACTTATACATGGCACACTTCTCGAACTTTACTTGCTATTACCCGTGGTCTATGAATTTCTGACTGCTCAGTGCACAGAGACTGTTGTTTTGTTCTTTCATCTATCAAAGCTGACATCTCAGGACTCACTGTTAAACTCTCCACCAAGAGTATCTGGCAGTTGGAATAATACATGAGAATACAGTATATAAAAATCTTCAACATTTAAATACAAAAAAAATGTTTTAATGTGAAATGCATATTATGAAAAATAAAACTCCACCAAGATTAACAAAGTCAAATGTTATTAGATTATATACAATTATATAGGTTGTATAAATGTTATTACCAGTGTATGCTTCATGAAGTGTCTTTAAAATTAAACTTACAGACACTCTTGTTTTCCTGACTACCAATTGATCCAGAAGCTCTGGCTAAGAAACTAAGAAACACCACTTGGTTCAGTGGTTCTAACATCAATAGAAGTATGACATGTAGTACTAGTCATGACAGATGCCCAACTACATGCAGTGTGGGTGCGGCTAACTGCAGATGTTAACAATGCACTGCTCAATATATCTAAATGAAACTGCCTCTGGACCTGACATGATACACAGCTACTGGTTGAAGAAGCTACCAGCACTCCATGACCAACTGGCAACACAAATTAGTGAGCTGCTAACAACCTTTTTCAAGCCCTTTTGCTAAAAACTCTTTTCAGGTTTTTTAGGTGATGTGCTCCACTAATTGTGTAACACATGCCATGGTCAGTCTGGGAAGATTATTGAGAGAACAGTTGAAAAACAGTCCCGAGTGCGCCACTGTGTTTACCAACCACCAACCACACATTCAACAGGAAGCTGATTATTCCAGCAAAACTCTGTCAGGAAGTCGTCATAGATACCCATGAAAAATAGCCTATACAACAACTTGGAATGTACTGAAAAAGAAAGAAACCACTGGAGTACAAACAACCAGACACTGAACAGGTGAAGGAAAACAACTGCGGCTGATGACAGAAACATTATGGGAGCTGTGCATAAACAACAAACAAACAAACAAAAAAACAAAAGTAAAAACAGAACCAGTGCAACCAACCCTGATAAACTCTACATAAATTGCATAGAAGGAAAATAACACATTAAAGAAGAGAAAACTATAGCTGCAAGCTCATTAATAAAATGTAAACTACGGGAGCATTTCAAATTCAGTTGCAGATGTTGAGGTTGGTCAGTATTGCAATCATTCAGATTCTCAATTCAAGATAATTTTTCAGAAAAGCTAGTAATTTATAAATGATCCCAAAACATGTTACAGAATCTCTGTGGGTTCCTCTCAGGCTCCAAAAAACCTGGCAAACTGATTGGTTAGGCTAAATTGTCCCTCGCAGAGGGTAATCATCACCAGCAGAGGTCACTGTCTTACAACACTGATGAATTAAAATCAATTTATACTTTTAGATGGTTGAAAGGCTCTAAGGATTTTTTTTAAAAGTGGTAAATGTTACTATAAATAAAACTGTTAAATGGTAGGTGTAAGATTCTTTTCATGTTCATAACTCTACCAGACTCAGCAACCGTCTCGCTCTTCCTCCGTGTGACAAGCACACGCTTGGGTAAAGAGCAAACAGACTCAATCTTCAGAGAGTTGCTTTTCGCCGGAAGACAGGATACAACCCAGATATGTGACTGAGGGTTGACACCACTGGAGTTTAAGGAGTGGGACCTTGACACCACAATGAGCCAGGTGTTTCAGGAGGAGCAGTGAGCCTTTTCTGCAGGTCTCCTTGCTGTCAGCCATGAGCAGTAAATCATCTGCATATTGTAGCAGCACCGAACCAGCAGGTGGAGCAAATTCAGCCAATGTCTCTCATGACAGCAGAAAACAGCAGGACAGTCATAAAAAAAAACTGGGTCATGCGTGTCCATGTGTACTGCTTCCCTTTAAAAGTTAATGCGAGTAATTGTTGTGATTCTTGTACAGGGACACAATACAAAACACAAATCAACAACAGTGAAAAATGTATGATGTGCAGGAATAGCTGAAAAAATAGGCGAAACCTCAAGAACAGGTGCTACTGGAAACATAAAATCATTAATACGCCTCAAATCTTGTGTGAAACACCATCCCTTATCACCTGATTTCCTAACTGGATTTACTTGAGTGTTATAATCAGAAACTGGTGGAATTATAACCCTTCGTGCCTTCAGTGAAGAGATCACTTCAGAAATTCCCTCATCCTTCTCGGGAGATAATGGGTACTGTTTTAAAAGCACAGGCTGAGTTGTGTTACGCTGAGCTCGATAAGGAGTGCAGTGAACTAACCCAACCTGGTTGTGATGCATTGCTCAGAGACACCGAAGCACCTTCTCTAGATGTTTGGGTATCTCACATGTTACGCCTGAAGCCGTGGTGGTCACCTCCTGAAACAAAGCCAGATTTGTCTCTCTCTGTGTATCAGTGTGCATGTGACTCTGCTCAAAGGAGATAGAGAGAGCTAATTTGAATATTAAATCTCTACCCAACAAGTTAAATGGAGTATATGGGATTACAACAAAATGGTGTGTTAAGAAAATTGTGGGGACAGTGTCACTGTCTTTGGACCGTGTACTGGAACCCTATCAATTCCCACAGAGTCATACGGTCACCCCAAAACAGGATGAATAACTTAATAAACAAATAAATAAATAAATCTTAGCACTCAGCAAAGAACACATTGATCCTGAATCAACAAGAAATCAATACACTTGGTATTGATAGCACGGATCTTTACACAGTTTCCCCCAAGCGCTGGCTGCAGTTAGCACACCTCCAAGCACCCGCTCCTAACTGCAGGGTTTCACTGAGGGACCATCAATAAATTACTGTCTGAATGACACAGAGGAGGGGAGGGGAGGGGAGGGTGGAGAGAGACAGAGAGAGAGAGGGGGGGAGGGGAGAGAGGGAGAGAGAGAGAGAGAGAGAGATAGATATCAGGTTACTTCAAACTCGTGAACAGGAGTTTACCGTTATAACAACACGCGTGGTTCCAGAGTGCTGTAACCGGTGTTTACTGAAAGTGTGCAGGGAAACACCGCTTCAAAACTCGCATCTAAGGTGCACTTAAATACACACTTTTTTTTGTTGTTGTGAAAATTGCTGTTACTCACCTGATGGTATGCATCCCAGGATGAGCAACTAAATTGTTAGAATTAGATTGAGGTAGGTTCAATCTCTATCAGGCTCAGCAGCTCTCTCTCTCTCTCTCTTTCTCTCTTTCTCTCTCTCTCTCTTTCTCTCTCTGTCTGTCCCTTTGTCTCTCCCTTCCTCCAGATGATAAGCGCGTGCTTGGAAAATGAGCAAACAGACACAAGTCCGTGTTAAACTCAGTCTAAATGTACTACAGAAAATCTAGAGGCATTTATATATAAAGGTGCATATGTCAGCTACATTTCCAAGGTTATGGATAAACAAATAAACCATTTACATAAGATTAAGAAACAGAATAAGGCTGGGATGTTCTCATGATACCTTATCCTACTTTAGGTCTGAGCAAAAATAAGAAAATGTCTCTTAAAAAGAAAAGAACAGAAAAAAAGATTTTCTTTCTTCTCCTTTTAAAAGGAGAAGAAAGAAGAGTTTGATCTTACAGTAGGGGAGAGAAAGACAGGTCACTTTTTTATCCTTTTCTAACATTCCTTTTATATGATACATTATTATGGAATAAATGTCAAACCAAATGAAATTTTAAATCCCTATTTTCATATATTATTTCAGTAGAGATATAGGCAATTATGTTTCCCCCCTCCTTTTAAAAAAGCTGATTCCTCATTCAAAGTTATCAAAGTTAATTAAAGTAAAGTTCAAAGTCAGTGGCTGATGTGTGAGTACTGTGGGCGAGATAATGAAACGAAGGCATAAGCACAACCTTCCAGTACATGTAGAGAAAGGTGCATGACTCAAAGTTCTTGACATGAGGTGAGCTACATGTGCTTTACTTATTTTTATTGAGAATGGATGCTTTTATTTATATCACTTATTTAATTTTTTTCACAATCTAGTAAGCAAGCTAAACTTGAGAAGGACTTTCTTCAGCCTGACCTCAAAAAAGGTAGATGACAAAACTCTCTGAATTCTATAAAGCATCAGTCTAGATCATATATGGTTGTCAGTAATATTTTTATAATACATGAATAGATAGATAGATAAATGTCTTAGAACATATTGTACAAATAAAATATTAGCAGCCAGTAAGATAGCTGATAAACAATAAAATAAATCCTGTGTGTGTGTGTGTAAAACATATATATAGTGATTATTTCTCTTTTTGAAACGTTCAGAATTAGATTTTATTTTGATTTGTCTCAGAAATAAAATAAAAATAAAATTAAGAACTTAAATGTCCTCATATTTGTTTTAAAAAACAACTGAAAAGCAGCCCTAGAGCCTGATGCTACCACCACCGTGTTTGAAAACTGAAGTGGTGTTACCTTAGACACAGGCTATATTTGATCTGCACCAAATAGTATGCCTTTTAAATGCTGTATCTTTAGACCACATAGCTCAACTTTAGGTTCATCAGACCTCACAATGTTTTTTTCGCCAAAAACTCTCAGAGTGACTAACATGGCTTTTCTCAGAAGTGACTTTCTTCTGGTCGCACTCCCCAGAGTCTGGATCTGTGAAGGGCTGATGATGTTGAGTTCTGCACAGTTTCTCGTATTTCAGTCAGTCTGTAAGCCCTTCAGTGTTGTAGCTGAACTCTTGAACACTTCTCTGGTAATTGCCCTTCTTGCCCCAGCACTCAGTTTGCCCTGATCTTGGTAGTGTCTGGGTCATGCCATATTTTTTCCACTTTGTTAGAATGGATTGTGCAATGCTCCTAAGAAGGTTCAAAATATGATCAACTGTTTTTTAACCTTCTCTATCTTTTCTCCTTCATCTTGAACCTTCACAGACAGTTACTTGGTCTTCAAAACAGTAGTATCGATCTGATTTGCCATTTTTGTTGTGAGACCTCTCAAAATCTTGCGTTACAATTTGACACAGATGGATTTAAAAATAACACAGTGTTCCATGTGTAACATATTTAATGTGTGCTCTCAAAAGTTAAATCCCTCAATCTAAAATAATTCTGAGGACATCTAAAAGGAGTTTATTTCTGTACAGCATCACTTCAAAATGAGCAGAATTTTTTTTTTTAATTGCTTCTGTGTTTACACTCCATCGCCTTTTCTTTTTCTGACATTTGTAGGTTTCTTTATGTAACTTTTGGAATTTGGAGATAATCACTGAATCACACTAAAGACCAAGCCTGATGTGTTTCTGAATCATTTTAGACACAGATCTGACTTGCGCCTAACAAAGCAGATAGGCACTGTCGCTGATTTTAGCACGGTTTCAGCACTGAGACATGTGAGAACACACACACTGAATGCACGAGGTCACAACACTATAGTTCTGCTGTGAATTCTAGATATTCTAGAAACATTCTAGATATAATCAAAAATGCAAATTCTATTTAACTGAAACTGTAAATTTGAGTGAATATGCCAGGATTAGCTGATGCCTAATAACACCAAGTTTATTAAGTAAATTCCTTGGGTTTCTCCCCTCTCTATGCTGTTTTTTTTTTTGTCAGATTGATGTGGTTTACAGCTAGTGGTATAAATCTAAAATAACAAAAACTTTGGCTTAGGCCTTAGGCCAACATAACCTAAATCAGTTGATAATGGATTACTCATCTCATGTTGGGTTGAGAATGTTAACATTGAAGGGAACAGGTGATCAAGATAAATCTTCTGAAAAAATTCAGAAAACAATTTCCACTGTGCCTGTTTAGGTGGAGCAGAAACTACAAAAAACAAACTCTGTAAAGTAAAAGCAATCAGCCGCAAGTGCAACAAATGTGCTTTAATAGACAATTTATCAGCACCTGGTGACCATTCAGACACCAGAATTAAACAATGCTGTGGTGTAATATTATATTATTTTTAATATTATTTTTGTCACTAGCAACAAAAGCTTGACTGACTGTGCAAATCTACACTTGGTTTAGAGACTTGCCTGAGTATATCATAAAATTCTACAATTTTTTTTTGTTCAGTTACCCAAAGGGATTATGTCCAGAAGATCAGAGAGGTCGTCTTAATGTACCGCACGTCACTGATTGTACTAAAAATGGTCGAAAAGTACAGGTTCAGGGTGGGATCATTTGAAGATACTTCCTACAAAGAGGAGTGGGAGCAGTTCTACCTTAGCGAGAGCATGAAGATGGAGGTGATTGGTGTTCTCGAGGGGTTCCCCTGTAACTCCCTCAGAGCTGAGCTGGTGCTGATGGTGTGTGAGGATGGGAAAGTGTTTGCTTATGAAGATGAATGCATGCATCTAGTTGCTAAAAGCCTGAAAGAGCTGTTTAACTGTGGACTCCAATTTCCAGGCATTAAAAAATTCTACCATGGTCAAACCTTCAAGGACATGGTGAGCAGAAAGTTATCCCACAGTTCAAGTTGGAAGTACATACAGTAAAATCATTAAACACTCCACAGATTTCTTATTAGCAAACTATAGTTTTGGCAAGTCGTTTAGGGCTTATACATGGCACGAGACATTTTTCCAGCAATTGTTTATAGACAGATTATTTAAATTATTCTATCACAATTTCAGTGGGTCAGAAATTTACATACACTAAATTAATTGTGCCTTTAAACAGCTTGGAAAATTCCAAAAAAATCATGGCAATTGCTGGAAAGCAAATTTTGGACATAACTTGTTGTGAATAACTAATACAACAATAACTTGTGTCCAAACCCTCCCAGCACCTTCTCAAGCATGTAAACAGTTCTGTCTCATTTGCTGGACGCTCATTTCAAACTCGTCAGTACAGCTCGTCCCATGCAGCTCAATGGGAGAAAGGTCTGGAGACCGGGGAGGCCATGGCATAATTCTCAAAACTTTTTGCTTTTCTTAGAAATGGATATAATTTTGGCAGAATAATGAAGAATGCTAGGGATCAGTGTTCTGTTGAAGAATGAAATTTTGTCCAATGATATGTAAAACAGAAGGAATTGTGTGATGCTCTGAAATTTTTTATGAACACTTTAATTTGTACTAAGTCTCCAGACCTTCCTCTGCCAAAACACTCACATACCTTCACTGATCCACCTCCATGTTTCACTGCAGGAACACCACATTCTGCACTCGCCCTTATCCCCCATCCGCCACCTGACATAAACACAAACTCTGAATGATCAGTTGTGATACAATACAGCAGAATACTGAAGCGAGGAGCAGACAGTGCATTAAACCTCTCACACACTGATCTGGGACGAGGCAGACAGGTAGCCGATGTTTGTTTCAGAAAGACACAATCATAAGAATCCAAGAGCCAACCAGATTCTGACATTAGTAACTAGAAATCTAATGCAAAGTGAATGTCAGATCACTAAAGACAGATCTGATGTGCCTTATTCAAAACCAACAGTTTCAGCCTTTGAGGCTAAATAATGTGTTACTACAAGCTATAAAATATTGAAAACTAGTCAGTTACATTTGTTTTAAGTATTTCTAAAGTTTCTTGTAATAAACGTTTGACACACCTGTGTATAGTTTATGTATTATTATTATCATTAGTAGTAGTAGTAGTATTTATTTATTTATTTTTTAATCTGAAGGTGGGCCCGAACTTCTGGTCAGTAGTGTATATATTTTTGCAGTCTATGAATATCAGCAGATCAGCATTCATATTTCTTCCGTTTTTTTTTTTTTATGCCATATAATCACATCTACAGCCCATATATACTATCATCTCTTACAACCCAGAACCAGTGTAACTTTTTAACTCCTACAGTTCATTTTATGCTATAGTACTTGTATAGAGTCTGGCTTGGCTGATGTTTGTTCATAGCCACTTTAAATGTATTAATTAAGAGTAAGTAAAAATACCTTGTGTGACATTATAGTGGAAGACTTCATAAGCAAAATTTGGATTAACAAAACCAGAATTTTTTTTGCTGTTTTTAAAATAATAAAATGGATTATAAAATGCCATACTTCACATATATAATCTATGGAATACAGCAGATTTGTTTACAATTAAGTTAATTTCAGATCTATACAGTGAGGGTTCTGGTGGAAAGTCACCACAATACAAGATGAAAGTATTGCTGTGAGTACCTCATTCTACAATGTGTGTATATGTTTGTCCTTGAGGCCATGCTTAACTTTCCTACTATCACTCTGTAGACAGAAGCTGACTGGGACAGAGTGAAGAAATCAACAAAAAATGTTGCACAGACGAAGGAGCAGCAGGAAATGATGGAGTGCATGGAAGAATCCTATCTGAGTAACTTGGCCTTTATTCAGCAGAGATTACAGGATGAGGTATGTGTGTTTCTCTCCCTGACTTCTACAGCTGTGCTCTTTACCTGACTAATTGGTAGTGGCTGGAATTACAGTGTTTGCAGGGTTGGTATTGCTCATAATCCATCCATCCATTATCTATAGCGCTTTATCCGGCTGGGTCGCGGGGAAGCTGGAGCCAATCCCAGCATCTTGGGGTGAGAGGTGGGGTACACCCTGGGCAGGTCGCCAGTCCACCACAAGGCCAACACAGACAAACAGCCACACACGCTCGCATTCACAC
>JAQQZU010024449.1:0-11382 GCA_030068025.1 Parauchenoglanis punctatus | reverse complement strand
GGCCTAGTCAAAGTCCTGACCTGAATCCTATTGAGATGCTGTGGCATGACCTTAAAAAGGCGGTTCATGCTCGAAAAACCCTCCAATGTGGCTGAACTACAACAATTCTGCAAAGATGAGTGGGACAAAATTCCTCCACAGAAGTGTGTAAAAGACTCATTGCAAGTTATCGCAAACGCTTGATTGCAGTTGTTGCTGCTAAGGGAGGCCCAACCAGTTATTAGGTTTAGGGGCAATCACTTTGTCACACAGGGCCATGTAGGTCTGGATTTTTTTCCTTCCTTAATAATAAAATCCTTCACTTAATAACCACATTTTGTGTTTACTTGTGTTGTCTTTGACTAATATTTAAATTTGTTTGAAGATCTGACACATTTAAGTGTGATAAACATGGAAAAAAAGGAGAAATCAGGGGCAAACACTTTTTCACACCACTGTATATATCCTTATCTATATATAATAAGGTGAGTACAGTTTTAGACAGAGTTACGACCAGCAGTAATACCGGCGGGAATGGCAGATTTTCTATAGCTTGCTATTGTTCAGCAGCGGAAAAGTTGACACTGCTAGCATTATGCTAGTGACTCTACGAGCATATTCCAATGCTCATCAATGTCAGCTTAGTGTATCCTAGGAACTTAACACTAGGAACGTTACACTGACCAATCCAAGTGCTAATATTTTTATATTGTATATTCTAATATTTAATATTCTAATATTCCTTTTTTTTTCTTTTTACTTTCCCCACCTTCCAGTCCCAGAGCTTCTCAGAGCAAAACTTTACTACTGATGTTCATTTTCCCAAGTCTTTTTTTATATTATGTGGAACACTAATGCTTCTCATCAGTAAGGAACAAGAGAGAGTCATATTATGATCTGAGCAATGCATTATGCTCTGCCACTGCTGGTTTGGTTTTCAGAGTGTTCCTCCCCTATTGCAGGCAAAATTAAATGTTAACATTACCATAGTCTATTACAGTTGCTATCTAATAATGGGTTATCTGATAAGGTGATGTTAGTACATGTGAGAAAATCAGTTAAAATTCATCTTAGTAATCAAACAATTAAACTTCTTTGTACAAGCCTGATTCCAGAAAAGTTTGAATGCTGTGTAAAATGTAAGTAAAAACAGAATGCAGTGATTTGCAAATCCCTTTCAATTGAATGAAATACAAAGACAAGATATTTAATATAAACGTTATTGTTTTTTGTGAATATACAGTAACTGGAATTTGATGCCAGGAACATGCTCCAAAAAAGTTGGGACAGGGGTATGTTTACCACTGTTATTTCACCTTTTTGTTTAACAACACTCAGTGTTGTGCATTTGGGAACTGAGGACACTAGTTGTTGAAGTTCTGAAAGTGAAATTTTTCCCATTCTTTCTTGATTTACAACTTCATTTGCTCAATAGTCCAGTGTCTCTTTTGTCATGTTTTGTGCTACATAGTGTGACTCACACTGGTCTGGACTTCGGGGAGACATGACACTGTTGTAACACTTTGTCTTCTGAAATGTCCTTGATGGTAGCATTTTTTGCACCAAAACCTGTATGTACTTTTCAGCATTAAAAGTGCTCAGATGTGTAAGTTATCCAACACATCCTCATACCATCATGGATGCTGGCTTTTGTGCTGGTAAAAATCTGAATTGTCCTTTTCTTCTGTAGCTTGGAGGACACAATGTTCCAATTTCAAAAAACAATTTGAAATGTGGACTCATCAGACCACAGCACACAGCACACAAACACTAACTCAGTGTTTTTTGTTTTTCTCACCATTCTGTGACTCTAGAGACTCTAGAACTCTAGAGGCTGTTTTGTGTGAAAATCCCGGGAGAGCATTCATTTTTTGAAATACTCAAACCATGCCACGAGTAAACAAGTGATAAATTTTTTTTCTTCATTTTGATGCTTGATGTGAAAATTAACTGAAGCTCTTGATCTTTATCTGCATGATTTTATGCACTGTGCTACTGCCAAATGATTAGCTGATTATATAATGAATGCATGATTGTGTAGGTGTACAGGTGTTCCTAATAAAGTGCTCAGTGAGGTTAGTTATGGCACTATTCTGAACTACCTTAATATACATTATATACAATATAATATACTTTTTTAAAAACTTGGTTGTCAGACATCATCTTTGAAAATAATCAGTTATTTTATTATTCAATTTCTGCCCCTCAATCCATTCTGAGTTCTTTAATGCTGAGTATCATCAGCTGAGTCTTATTTGATCTTTGTGTTTTCAGATGCACAATTTAAGTAAATATGCCAGTCTGCCAGGATTGTACATCACTAAATTCAGTACCTCTACTAACAAAAATAAGACATTTTTTACATTTATAACCTTACGTTTAGTTTTAAAATCTATTTTTAAACTTAATAAAACTTTCCAAGAGCCCTGAAAATTCTGAACAAGTGATACAAGTCTTGTGAGTGAACTAACTAGACAGCTGACATTATTAGCTGGATAACATTAGCTACTGTAGCTTACAAGCAATGACTCATCAGCAAAGCAGCTTTTACCTTGTGAGAAATGTTTGCTATAGCATGCCAGCCAAAAAAACTCACATTACGTTTTTTATATGGCAAATATGACAGCTTACCTACCAGGTTCAAACTTGTAAACTTCTACATGCTCCTCCAGTTCAGCTCCACAGTGTCTTTCTTCACCAGCCCATGACCATAAGAGGTTTACTTGGATTTAAACTTTGAGCACAAAGCTTTGAACCAGAGCCCATCTACGGACAGCCTGTTCACTTCTTATTAATGCCATTGTACTGAAATTGGCTGCAATTCACTCACATCAATGAATATGATTGAATAGCTAAACAGCTAAGGCAATTATCTACACCTGCTTCTAGACAAAAAGGCCCAAATTTTATATTGGATTTTGCAAATAATGTATTGATAATATATCAGAATTGAAATGAAAAAATACTAATGTGCTTTTGTTTTACTTACAGGGAAGGCGATTTTGCTAAGCGCATTCTGCATCCATTAGTAGAATGCTAGAGTTTTATGGGCAAAATTGCCTTACCTGTAAAAAAACCCTAAATTATCAGAACAATACTATGGAAGTTTGTTACTTGAGCTTTGCTTTCAGGCATGATCTTGTAGAGGAAGCATTCAAAGTGCTCGGATGGCAGGAGTTTGAAAATTTCTTCGCGATATTTAAAAGTTCCTCGTTGATTTAAAAAGGTTCTCATGTCTGTAGGGTTTCTTGGAGAATCTTGTTATTGCAGATGGGGTGGAGTGTTTATGGAATGGAGATTTGTGACCAATGGAAAGGACGAAATGCTCTGTGGAGATTGTAAGAACTGTAAAAACAAAACCCCCTCACTGAAGATTTGTGCAAAACTCAAAATTTGAGCACTTGCATAATGGTTTTGTAAAAAGCTGGTCATGCATGTGTAATTATGCAAAACAGAAGTCCAGCCAATAGGTTTTGACCTTGTCCTCCTCCCTAGGGGAGACCGGAGGAATGTGATTTCATGTGATTGAAACTTTCAATTTTTATATCAAACTCCCAAATTTTTAAACAATACGTAACTGAGTTATAACTTAAGCAGATTTGAACTCCTTTTATTTAGATTACAACAACCATGTCAAATACTATTATGAAATATTTTACCATTCACAAGTTAGTATGTATTTGTTTAAGCATAACTATTTGATTAAAAATATGTGGGTAACATTTGTGTGTATTAGACTACTGGTTGTTATAATCTATCAACAAACACACAGCTGAATAAAAACACTTTGGTTCAAATAATAAGCAGCTTTCTTACGCAATTCCTTATTAGACAATGCATTGGTTTTGTTCTGAGGCTCATGTAATGTATACGTGCATATGGGGTGTGTGTGTGTGGTGTGTTTGTGTGTGTGCATGCAAATGCGCGATTCATGAAGACTTCCTTGTACGTGTAACAGTAGAACGTTCAGAAAGTGTCACATCAACTCCAGAGTCTGCACTGGACTCCATTGCCCACAATTCATTGCAGCATACAAACATGGCCGCCGAGAACTAGAGCTCCCAACAACATGCTTTCCCTCAGTTACCTGAATAGTGATCAGACACAGGTGTTTATCATCTCTCCCCAAATCTGTCTGTCCCTTTGGATCTGGTTGCCTGTACTATTAAACGCTGTACTGCAATTGTATCCTACACTGCTTCAGTGTGAAATGTTTAGACTTCTGATTGTGACAAAGTCCATAGTATAGAAATTCAAAATGCTGAGATAGGTAGGAAAGCTCATCAAGTGAACTAGATGACCATTTGGTAAAAATCTTTAATTGTTCTGAGATTTCTGGGACACCCTGTTCCCTTGGGGAACAGTTTGATGTCAGCTTGGATAGTAAACCCTCATATCTTGAGGGTAATCTCTGGGAGGACTATCTTGTGAGCGCCCCCACACAACTGGAAATTCTGGAAGAGTGGAAGATCTCCCCTATTTAGAAATTGTCTGCTTTGAACAAAAAGCAACAGTATATTTTTATTCCAGTAGAATTATTCATTGGATCAGTTATTTTTACACTCAAATTATTCTTTTTAAACTTTAATATCTCATAAATTATAGTTTAAACTGCAGAACATGTACAGGTGAAACTTGAAAAATTAGAATATCATGCAAAAGTTTTTTGCAGTTATTTCAGTAACTTAAAAGGTGAAACTAATATATGATATAGACTCATTACATGGAAAGCGAGATATTTCAAGCCTTTATTTGTTATAATTTTGATGATTATGGCTTACAGCTTATAAAAACCCCAAATTCAAAATCTCAGAAAATTAGAATATTGTGAAAAGGTTCAATATTTTAGGCTCAAAGTGTCACACTCTAATCAGCTAATTAATCCAAAACACCTGCAAAGGGTTCCTGAGCCTTTAAATGGTCTCTCAGTCTGGTTCAGTAGGAATCACAAGAATGGGGAAGACTGCTGACCTGACAGTTGTGCAGAAAACCATTATTGACACCCTCCATAAGGAGGAAAATCCTCAAAAGGTAATTGCAAAAGAAGTTGGATGTTCCCAAAGTGCTGTATCAAATCAAAATAGAAAGTTATGTGGAAGGGAAAAGTGTGGAAGAAAAAGGTGCACAAGCAGTAGGAATGACCGCAGCCTGAAGAGGATTGTCAGGAAAAGGCCATTCAAAAGTGAGGGGGACCTTCACAAAGAGTGGACTGAGGCTGGAGTTAGTGCATCAAGAGTCACCACACACAGACAGATCCTGGACATGGGCTTCAAATGTCGTGGTGGTTTGGTGTCCTCTACCTCATTTTTCCATGTCCAACAACAGCTCATTCATAAAAAGCTTAAATCCTTGAGAAAGCCATTGTTTACCTCTCAGAGTGAAGCTGCAATTCCTCAGGTGCAAGCAGAAAGGGTGCAGCTAACAGAGCTCTTGTTTAATGATGTTAGCGAATCAGAGAGAGGCTATTTACATATTTCCATTTAAAGGCACACGACAAAATTTAAAGGCACTTCCCCAAACTCAGCCTATTTAACACATATATTTTAAATTAAATATATTTTATGTGAGGGGTTTTTATTCTAACATTCTAAAATGGCATAAGAAAAAGGAGCCATTGCCTTTTAAAAAAAAGATGCAAATTTTACAAAGCATCTCAAGAAATATTATAAGATACCTGAAACGAGTGTGGCAGATCCTCTTTCTAAAATATTTTTTAAATAATACATTTAAAATTACATGGTAATCAAGTATATATTCACTTAAGTGTACATTCTAAGTTGTACCTAAGCATAATTTAAAAGTTTTTTTTAAATATACTTTTCAGATAACACACTTAATTTAAAATAACAATAAAGTATAATTTTTTTAATGCAAGTTTCAAAATGTTCAGAAATACACTTATTAAAATGTATTTCTTTACAGAAAGAAGAAGAAAGGAAGACAAGGAAAAAGATAAAAGAGGAATCAGTGTTTGCTGGTGCTGGCTAACAAGTTTGAGAACTCAAATTTTGAAAAATGGAGGATCATACTTGTGAAAAATCAAGGGAATGTGAAGGTAAGTACTTGTGAATGTAGTACAGGCACCTGCCAGCCACTGTTCTAATACATTCTAATACATGCTTGGAAAGGGAGAATTAGGAACATTCAAGTGGTTGAATCCTACATAGTGGACCTTTCTAAGTATTCTTCCTTTTAACATGGGTGAAAAATACAACTTTTAGGTCACATCTCATCCCCGGACCAGGAAGGCTTGCCATTATTGATGGACTGATGAATTCTGGCCTGTACCAGCAAATTCTACAGGAGAATGTTAGGGCATTTGTCTGTTAACTAAAGTTTAACTGTAAATGTTTTTTTCTACTTGCAGGATTTACATGAATACCATTTTTACCCAGGCTTTCTCCCAGGGTAGAGTTATGAACACTGACCTTATCTGAGGTGACTGAGGCCTGCAGATCTTCAGATGTTAATTAAGGTTCTTTTGTGACTTTCTGGAGGCGTTGTGAATGCACTCTTGGAGGAATTTTAGTAGGCCAGGCATTTCTTGGAAAATTTTAGCCTTTTAGCCTACTTGACATTCCTGAAAAGGTTCTATATAAGTAATGTTTAGATTCAACAGGGCTGGCAATAATCAAGCCTGGTGTTGTGTTTAGTGCAATATTATGGCAAGACACTAGGTGGTGTGTTGAGCAGAGTGTGTGTACATGAGAGTGTAGAGTAAGAGTGAAAGTGGGAATATATAAAGTAATAAAGTAGTGAGTTTATTCTGAGCTACGCATGACTCCCTACTTCTTCCATCTAGAGTTGGTCACAACACCTGGGTCTGTCTAATGTAATTGTACCCAATTATCGATTGTTCAAAACAAAGGGAACAGTTACTTTTTCACCCAGGGCTAGTTGGTGTTGGGAAATCTTTCTTCAATAAATGAAATGATCATTTAAAAATTAGTTTCTGCATTGAGAAAATGTCATTGTCAAGTTTTTGTTGTCACTGGTTCTCTTCTGTACCCTAGATTGTAGTTCATGCTTAGGGTATTCAAATTGTGTTGTTTGTGTTTTGTTTAAAAATAAAATGCATGCAATGGCATTGGCCTCCAGAACCATTTTATGACAAGCTGAAACAATTAAGTGTGACAAATATGCAAAAAAAATAGAAGAAAACAGAAAGTGGCAAATACCTTTTCAAGGCATAGTAGGTAATTTAGAAAAAAATGCATGCTTAATGCAAGCATTTATTAATCTCCTTCAACCTTTGAAATCAATGTTAGTTTGCAAAACATGAGGTAATGGACCACCAAGTGAGAGGTGATCCAATAAGTGGACAAAAAATGAAAAGGCCCTATAACAACGCAACAGTGCTCTAACCATTTTAAAACATTTCACTTATACAATGGCTAGCCCACCATTATTATTATTATTATTATTATTATTATTATTATTATTATTATTATTATTTAATGTTTTATTAAGTATTGTTAATTATTATTACTTTCTTTGTATTTTTTATTGTATTTTTAGCTACAGATGTGCCTGAGCCGCATAAAAAAAAAAATCGTGGTACATAGGCACAATCTGAACTGTGCCAGTTCCTGTGCTGGCATTATTCTGCACAAATTAAGTGCTGTAAGAAATAATATTTGAGTGCTCCCATGTGAACTGTCAAAATTATGCCTTCATACACAGTGAATCTACATTACTTGAAACTTGGCTCCAGTTGATCCACAATGGATAAGCAGCATGGAAAAAAGATGGATGGAACTAAACCATAAATAAATTGTCAAGTCAAAATGGACACCATCTGAGTAAGAGACCATTAAAAAACATTCTCATCTTATTGCTGGGTGTATCTGTATATATAAGATCTGAATCAATTTTAGTACTTTTTTCAGACTTTTCTCAGGAAAAATGATATACTTATGAAGAACTATGCAGTTTTTAAAGTTTACCTTTTTATACCATTTAAAAAAACTACTTCTGTTAAAAGTAAAGAAAAAAAACAATCCCAACTAACTAAATGTCTGGGTGTGTGGGTATATGTGTGTGGATGTGTGTAGCATAGAAAGAGAGAGAAATCTATATATATGTGTGTGTGTGTTTGTGTGTACTGAGTGAGCTATTTAGGGATGAATCACAAAACATCTTGGAGACAGAAACCTTGAGTGAAGTGCGATGCTTATTTTGTGCAAACAGTGAAAATACAGAGTCAAAGTAACAGTGAGTCAGTGTAGGTTCTGTCCAGAGTGCTTGGTGCAGTATTGGCGGTGTGCGGATCAGCCTGGTGAAGTGGTTTGGAGAAGTTTGGCAGCCAGGCTGGAAAATGGGAGACCACAGGCTTTGGGAACAGGTGGTAGGTGGGACCTAAGGTGAGTTGGTATGGGGCAGGGGGTTCCCAAAGCTGTTTCCAGAGTGTCCACCAGCTCCTGGATGTTGGTGGGAGCGGCCATCCCAATGGTGCATTGTTTCTCAGAGGGCAGACCCCACAAGAAACAGTCCATGGTGATCCTCTGGATAATTTTCTTGGCAGACTGGCTGCAGCTATCTCTAGGCCATCCAGAACAGTTCATCTACACTACTACTACAAAAAAAAGGCAGACCCAATATTGCAAAACATTAAGCTTTTAATGGTCTCAACAGCAAATCAAAGGTCAGGAAAATTAGCAAAAATTAAACAAATAGATAAAGCAAATTTGTGTGGGATAGCTTTTCTTTTAAATGTTGAAGTCTTGTGGGTAAACTTTCAGACAGCTTTTTACAGTAAGAGGAGTCCATATTGTTCCACTCAATGTTAGTCTTCATACAGAAGATATTTTGGAAAATTTTGAAAACCCAGACAAGTTACTGTCAATTTTCAAATCATCAACCTGTGTATTAGATCCTTTACCTACATGTTTCCTCAAACAGATAATACCAGATGTAATTGAACCTATTCTAAAAATAATCAACTCTTCCCTTAGCATTGGTTATGTACCTAAATCCTTTAAATTAGCAGTTATCAAACCCATGATTAAAAAACCTGCTCTTGAGCCCAGTCATTTGTCCAACTATAGGCCAATATCAAACTTCACTTTTATTTCCTAGAAGATCCTAGAAAGGGCTGTAGCATGAAAAGGCTGTAGCATAGGATGAAAAAATCCTATAAAACATTGAATGGTCTCACACCTCAGTATCTGAGTGAACTTCTGGTCCTTTATGACCCCCATGCCTACATAGGTCAAAAGGTGCAGGCTATTTGTTGGTACCTCGAATAGTGAAGGTTACCTAAGGGGGCAGAACTTTCTCTTACAAAGCCCCTCAGTTATGGAACTGCCTCCTAATTAGTGTTTGGGACTCAGAGACAGTCTCAGTGTTTAAATCTAGGCTGAAAACGTATTTGTTTAGCCAAGCCTTTTGTTAATAGCCTTCTGTTAGGTGAAGGAGCAGATCTGGAGGGTTCTCTGACACAGAATGTTTTGGTAAACTGGGATGTTTGGATCCTGTCGTCCCCCCCACTCTCATATGTTCACTCAGGTTTGTTGATGGTGGAGTGGCTGGCTGCTTTATGTCCCAGGGGGCCCTCATGTCTGTGTTACCTTCTGGCTCTCCTTTTTAGTTATGCTGGCATAGCTAACCTTGCCGGAGTTCCTGCTTGCACTCATCACATGTGATACACTCTCTTCCTCCCATTCGGTGACAGTGAGCACACCTAACAATCTGTCTTTTCTCTTCTTTCTCTGTCTGTCAAGCTGCACATGCTACTCCTTAGATTCCAGTGATCCTGACCCCTTCTGCTTTCCAGACATGCCTGATCCATACTTGTGTCCTACTTCTAGTTTGAGTCATCAGCAAGTGGAAACCACTTGCTCCTGTTGGCAGGATAGTACTATATGAACTGCCTAAACATACACCTAGAACTGTGAAGATGGCATTGGACTGTTGTTGTCAAATTTTGACCCTATTACAGAAGTGTGTTAGTTGTAATTGCACTATCCAGTGTAACCCAAATGCGGATGGGATCCCTTTTGAGACTGGTTCCTCTCAAGGTTTCTTCCTCTTTTCTCAGGGAGTTTTTCCTTGCCACCATCACCACAGGCTTTCTCATTAGGGACATATAGGAATATATACAGCTTATATTCAGAATTTATATACTTCTGTGAAGCTGCGTTGTATCAATGTTGTGTTGTTAAAAGCACTATACAAATAAAATTTAATTGAACTGAATTTTATATCCTTTAAACATTTAAATATTTCATGATTTTCTCTTTGTGTACCAGAAGACTAAGTGAATTTCCCTGTTTCCAGCTTTTCCCCCCAGCAATTTCAGCAACGGGCATTGTAGAGCAAAAGATGGCACATGTCTCACGAGTGCTTTTTTTTAGTGCTTGTTAATTTTCTGCTCAGTGAAACCATTAAAAGCTTAATCTTTTGCTATATTGGGCTTGCCTCATTTTTTTTGCCCAGGAGTGTAGTTGGGCTCACTATTTTTTGGTCTCGCTGGTAAACTCAGCAATGAAGCATAGCGGCAGCTTGGCTGGGGGAGTGGCCAAGGATCTCTGCCTTCATCAGCACATGCTCAGCTGCTTACTTGGAGCCAGAGCATGATAAGCGCACTGAGCTTGTTCAGTGAGGAGCGGGGATAGCAGCTGATACCATTCCATGTGTGACCAGCCCTCTCGATGAGCCGTGTTCTCAAACTTACCCAGGTACGCCTCTACGTCGTCATCGGCAGTCATCTTTGTTAGGTACCACAATGCATTCTGTGCAGGGTTGTGGAGGGATACAGCTGCTGTAGTGCAGCTAACTCCCGAGACATCACTCGCAGTACTTCTACCAATTCCTGATTCACACGTCCCTGTTCCAGGCAGGACTTCAGGAGATGCTGCACCACGGAGACAATGTGCAATGAAGCCAGGGTGGGTGACATATCTGCCTGTATTCTCCACCACTTTGTGAGAGAGCTATTTAGGGACAAGCCACAAAACAGACCTGAACCTTGAGCTGAAGTGCAGTGTTTATTTTGTGCAAACAGTGGAAACACACAGAGTCAAAGTGATGGTGAGTCGGTGGAGGTTCGGTGCAGAGTATTCGGCGCAGTATTAGCAGTGTGCGAGTTAGCCCAGTTGGTGATCCGGAGGATTTCGGCAGCAGGGCTGGAACATGGGAGGTGGCAGTGCACAGCAATGTTGTCCGTGGGAAGAGCCATCTTTTTGGGTGAACCAGCTGAGTTGCTAGGGCCTCAGGCGTCGCCACCATTGTAGCTGACGGGGACGTGTCCCCTCCACATTTCATAATTATTCATTTGGACCCCCCCACATTTAACAGAAAATATTAGTTCACCCAGCACTGCTTGTATTGCTTCACGAAAGAATCCATTCCACTTGATGGATATGAGAATACACACACCACTGAAATTCCACTCCGGGTTTT
>JAQQZU010024448.1:0-11386 GCA_030068025.1 Parauchenoglanis punctatus | reverse complement strand
TGGTATATGATAATGAACAGGAGCCTGTGATAGAAGAAAAATGGCTGAGGGAAACAAAAGAGTAGAGAAGTATATATTACTTCCCAGTGTATAATCATTGGAAAATAAGGAGCTGCTTTTTAAAGTTGATAATATTAATAATAATAATAATAATAATAATAATAATAATAATAATAATAAGTTTCTTGCAGAATGGTACAACATACCAGAAGTAAAACCTCATGTAACGCTATTTGTGAATGAGGCTAGAGGCTAGAGACTTAAGATGCATGATTAAAAGAGCAGAAATCGCTAGCTGGAACAATACAATTAAACCATAAATATTTCATGCTACAGATAAGTCTATGATAAAAATATTGCACAACAGTAATGTTATCAGCTTCGCAGGTAGTAGTGTTATGTGAAGAAGACATAGAAGAAAGGGTGAAACAATTGGTAGAAATAACAGAGGAGGAAAATACCTTGAGACAGCAAATGCTCAAGCAGGTGCCAGATGTATTGTGATCGAAACATAACACTGATGTGGGGCTTGTAAAGTCAGCTAGCCCAATCAGAATAGAATTGAGGCCTGGAGTTAAACTGCCTAGAAGAGCTCAATATCCACTAAAAGCAGAGGCAGAAGAGGGTATAGAGAAAACAATACAAGGTTTATTAATGGAAATGCGCAGTCCTTGTTGTAACCCCTATGAAATAAGATTACTAGCAGCAGGTTGTAGTGGCGTGTTGGTGCCTAAAGAGGGCGCGCTAAGAAACTCAATTAGATAAACCATCCATCATGCGAGTAACTCTTTTCTTTTTCCCCTCTCGTGAAGGAGTGAGCCGTGTGCACGTGCTCTCAACCAGACTAAGTCTTGTATGAAAACGCTATTGAGTAATCATAAAAATCGGATTATTTACATTTAGTATCGCTCATGACTTTCCTTTTATCGGAATTTCAACTGCATGCGCGAAGGATAGGCAATTCTGCGAGTATTAAGCGACTTGGAACTCCGGTGAGTGAGCGTTTTTTCCCCCCCCCGCTAGTCCCTCGTTAACATCTGATGAGTGAGACTAATGCTATTAGTGTGGTTTCTAAAAGATATGTTTCTAAAAGAAGGAAATAGCTGAAGTAAATAAACCAGTCGGAGTATGTGAATGTATGATGTTATTCTTGGATATGTACACTATTGTAGTTATAATGTTAACATGTGTGTTGGACATGTTAGTTTTTCACCTTATTGTAGCACATGCTGTATTATGTTGCTAATAATTAGTGTGATGTTAACTATGTTAGCTGTCACTGCATGCTAGGTTGGTCAGTGGAGCAGCTGATAAGCACTGTTGACAGTGAGCAGCACTGTTAAGAATAGTATTTATTTTGTTTATGTTAAAGCATTGACCCGTGAATTAACAAGCACTGTGACAGCTACATGTCTCATGCATTTATTGAAAATGGTGTATGCACTTATTCAAATAAGCTAGCAATTCTGTTGAAGTTTATACTAATGTTGAGGAGTCATTGTAAAATGTTTGAGTTAAAAAGGGTCATGTTACTAAATAACTTATGTATCCCCAAAAAGTATAAATTGTGTTTCAATGTATGATGATCATCTCATTATAATGGATGTACAGAGTTATGAGAAATCCACTGTGTTGTGATATTAATGGTTACTGTGATGTGATTCACCACATTGAAATCCAAATGAATCCTTTGTTGATGGATGCTTAGATTATAGAAAGAGAAGAAGTTAATGAGATCTCATGTTAGAAATAGAACGAGAATAGACCACTCGCTGTCCTGCACTGTTTGTGTAGATTGGTTTTTTAGCTACCCGGTGAAATCTGGAGAATTCAGATGGCGAGCCCTGAGACTGAGACTGAGGATGATCGTGATATCGGTGTGGCCAAGCATAGGATCTGTGTCAGAAGAATCTGACAAGCTTGATTGTCGTCTAGACACCAGATAAGAACCTATACTCACAGTGGTCCCTACACAAGGAGAGACAGTCATAATAGTAGTACAACCAGTACGCACACGGACCAGGAATTGAACCCCATGGGATCAATACATGCACACGCAGTCAAGTATTGAAGTCTTTTGGACAAGACACACATGATATAGCCGAGCTCGGAGGGGATTTCTTTTGATTTTGTTTATTATTTTGAAGAGCTCTTCTTTTGTTCATTTTATATATATAAATATGCAAAGTTAAATGCTGTTTCTGCTGTTGTTTCAATGCAAATAAATTGTCAGCTGTCCATATAGCCGATTCTTCTTGTGAGTCATGTTAAAGCTTACCTCTTTACGAACCTAGGTAGATGGTGGCACCTTCATTCCTCCTTCGTTAGGGCCAGGGGTGCTACATTGTTATACACCTATTTTACCAGTTCAAAAGGTTGATAAATCAAAATGGAGGTTAGTATATGACCTACGTGTTATTAATGAGTTGGTAAAAGACTGGCTAGCAGAAGTACTCAATCCTCATACATTGCTTACAAATGTGCCACCTGATGCTAAGTATTTTTACAGATACAGTATTTTTAATAGCTCTGTTCTGAAACAATAGAGCAATGTCATAAATACTCTATGACTATATTAATAGTCTGAATATATTAATAGGACTGAATAGATGACTATGCAGTTAAGACAGCCCCACTCAAAAACCTAATTAGTGAGGCAGGTACAAAAACATTGAGTGCACCATTAGTATGGACACTGGATGCACTAGTTGCATTTGAAAATCTGAAACAAACATTGCAAACAGCTCCTGTTTTAGCAACACCTGATTATTCAAATACATTCTACTTGTATGTGGCTAATAGACATGACAAGTATGCATCACCTGTGTTAATGCAACAAACATGTAGTGGTAGGAAAAAACAGCCCATTACCTATTACAGCACTAAATTAGATAATGTGGCTCAATGTTGGCCTCCATGTTATCAAGGTTTGGCAGCTGTTCAATATGCTTATGAAAAAGCTTCAGTGTTGACAATGGGCTATCCAGTGATTATATATTCACACCATAAAATCATTGAACTGCTAGAAAATAGCAGATTTGTTCTTATGCCAGCAAGAACTTTGCAATATTTATCCTTACTCACTTACCCAGACATAACATTTCAATGATGTCCAACAGTCAATCTAGCAGAGTTATTACCATTTAAATTTGAAGGGAAACCTCATGAGTGTGTGGCAGCATCATTAACATTCTCTACGTTAAGACCTGATCTAGAATCAACTCCACTAGAAATTTCGAAAGTAGTTTATTTTGTGGATTGGTCTTGCTTTAGAGATCATATAGGTAATCATGCAGGTCATGCTGTTGTTGAGGGAAAGCAAGACGGAACATTTGAAGTGGCACAGGCAGAACATTGTCAGCAGCTATGTTCTGCTCAGTTAGCAGAAGTAAAAGCATTAACAGAAGTCTGTGAACTGGCAAAAGGAAAAGCTGTGAACGTATATACTGATTCAGCATACGCATATGGTGTGTCACCTGTTTGGAGCTGTATGGAAACAAAGGAGCCGGCACCCCTATTCAACATTTACAGCAAATATTACAATTAATGAGAGCAATGATGATGCCTGCTAAGTTGGCGCTCATTAAATGTCAAGCCCATAGGAAGGGTAATGACTTTGTTATTGAAGGTAACAATGCAGCAGATGAGGCAGCTTGACAGGTTTTGAAAAGTCAAATAGCTGTACTGGCACCAATGGTCACAGTAGAACCCTTGTCTTACTACATTGGAAGATATAGTAATAATGCAACAAAAAGCAGCAGTAAATGAGAATGCAGTGTGGAAACAGAGAGATGGAGATAAAGACATCAATAGTGTATGGAGATCACATGAAAATCTGTGCAACCACAAGGCTCAAATGGGTAGCTGCATTGCCATTAACACTTATGTGTTACCGAATGGAAGCGAATAGGAACACACAGCTCACTCCACATGAGATGCTTACAGGCAGACCTATGCCTGTTCCTCATTTAAAGGGACCTTATGAAGGCCCCCCACTTGAACAGTTGCAAAAGGAACTGAGGAAATATATGAAACAATTAACTGCTATACATAAGTTTGTACCTCAGAATGTTTAGGAGAAAGTGGAACGAGCCACGAAGGGAAGGCCCCTACGAAGTGGTTAAGGTAACGCCAACAGCTATTCAGGTAAAAGGGAAAGTTACGTGGTACCATCTTAATCATTGTACCAGAGTACCCACACATGATTTTTCAGCATGGTAATGTCATTCCCTCGGAAAGGATGACGAACGATTCTGGAGATGTCCAGTGCCGTCATGTCCCCCTATGAAACAGGTAGTATGTCCCAGGAAGATTCAGGAGACAGACAGGGTGAAGATCACACTATGCAAGATGGGATGGATCCTCATCTGCCTGGTCTTACTGATACTCCTAGCAGTGGGAAATCTGCTAGTGGGAATTTGTCTCTGCCCAAGAGAAATTGAACGAGAATCAGAGTTCCCTGCAATTGATTTCTCAGCCCTTGAATGGGGTACCTAACCTGCACCCTAAAGGTAATAATGAGGTAATTCAAAACACACAATTGAATACAATTGGCTGATTGTGATATGGCATTGACCGTACTTGCAGCAGATCAAGGAACAGTACCTCTAGGTAAAGTATTTTCGGTTTATTTCATTAAAGATACTGTAAATGGTTCAGGTATAATTGGGAATTTAACTGAGAAAATAATTTTTCAATAATGCCCTGTTTCAGAAATGTGTAAGATAACTGGACTTATAGAACTACAGTTTAAGTGTTTAAAAATCAGATGCACAAATTTGAATACAACAAATGTCATGGAGATTAATACAGCTAAATCATTAATGACTGTAGAGAAGGTAATTCAAAGACACAAAAGGAATTTGACAGATGTAATTTATCAAAGGAAAGGGACTATTGGAGAAGGGCATTAGACAATAGATGGTTTTGATGGGCATACTATACAACTAGAGATTTGGATATGTCTGAATGTTTACTGTGTTCCCCGTCTCCAACAACTTCAGTGGTTGTAGTACCAAACCCACATAATTATAGGGACTGTGCAGACTTTTATAAGTCTTATTGTCATCTGAAACGACAGTATTAACCACTCTGTCCAGCAGAGTGCTTGGGTTACATAGGTAGCTCACAACCTGAGCATCTTTATTTTTCAACCGAATTGCTGTGGGGCCCTGGAGGAGCTCAGTGTAAGAAAATGAATGTTAAAGTGGCACCTAATCAGAAAGAAGTGCCAGATAACTATAAAATAAACTGGAACGCATCATATGAGTGTTTTAATAAATTAATAGGTGACATAGATCTTGAAACTCTTCCGGAAAGTTGTGACATAATTTGGCATTTAGATGCAGATACCCCTAGTAGAAAATCATGGCAAGCAGCAGGAACTGTACTTAACATCAGTGAAATTAGAACTATGTGGGAAGGCTGTAAAAATAGAACTTTGGGCCTACCATGACTGGATCTTCATCAAGATGCTGTAGCAGACTTTTTCTGGGTGTGTGGTGCAGCATCACTTCGAATGACTATCAAGAGGTTGGATAGGTACTTGCGCTAGAGTTAAAGCTGTTCAGAAGCTCACAATAATTAAGTGGGAAGACAACATTGAAGGACCTGTTGTAAATGAAAGCAGACGTAAGCAGGCATATCAGCAGGATCCCGAGATTAGTTTGGATGCCATAGGGCAACCAAGGGGCATACCAAATTACGTCATGGTGGCGAAATTACATCATGGCAGCGCGGCAGTAGCATGCAGCGGCCGCTCCGGACCCGAAAATGGTGTTTTTTTGTGTTATTCTGTTTCTTGGTGCGACTCCGACGGCACATGGACACCATAACAAACGGTGTTCATGTCTACCCACGAGAAACATTGCTGGACATAAAGGAATACTCAAAAACTGACCTGCGGGATGGCCTCTTGGAAACGCTAGGTGTCCTCGGGTTGCTACGGAAACCAGGCCTGCAGTTCTCAGCGTCGCCTGATGCCAGCGGCCGGGAGAGGGTCCGCCGAGAGCGGTGTGTGGGGAAGCAGAAGCGCGGCAAGTGGGCGGGGGTCCTTGCTAGGCTGTGAGCTGGTCCTAGCCGATGGCCCCTACCAACCATAACACTTTCCAGTGTCTGTTCTCTGGACAAATAAATTGGACTATATCCGACTCCAGCGGACTACCCAGCATGAGTTTAGGCAGTTGTGCGTCACTGTTTTCATGGAGACATAGCTCAGCGACAGAGTTCCAGACGCTGCCACTCAGCTAGCCGGGCTACCTCTAAAACTCTGCACATTATGCACCTCTGTAATTTTGCACATCACATTTGGATTAGGACCTTGCCTCAGTGTGGAATATCATGGCAAGGCATGGCAGGGCATGGCATGGGTGAATGGACTACAACTTTGTCGTACCAGGAACTGGTGATATCTTGGACAGATGCTCTGGCTCTGTGCATCTGGTTGCATTTGACGACAATGCAAATGGATATGGAGTATGGGCTTGGAGAAGACATGGAACTTTGAGTGACAGGTTGATGTGTAAGCCTGGGGCCTCCGGACAGCAGATGGACCGTTTGGTGAATGGTGACGGATGACTGTCCGTTGTTGTGGCCAAGAGCTGGGTGATCGCATGGACTCTGATCTTTCTTTGCTTTGCGTACTGATATTTATTTGTTCTGAATTAACGTTGAGTGCTTGGTTGTTCATGTACCCATTTGTTTGTGACTATTATCATTGTTTTTGTTATGGGGGAATGTTGGCATATGGTTAACATGGATAACTATTGTTATTGGAAGGACTCTGTTTTTTTCTGTTTTTGAAGCCTTGAATGGATGGAAAACAGCAAATGGGGACAGATGAAGTGCTAGTAACCTCTCTTTGTCTCTGCATCTGAACTCTTTACATGGCGTAACGTCACAGGGGTTGGAAGAATCCAGCAAGAGATCTGGACAAGATGGGTGACATCAAAATGTGTCGATTATGTTTATGGTTTACTCTAATTTGTTTTTAGCATTTATCAGTTTACCTTTAGCAATGTATGAATTATTGGATACAATTCAATGACATATATGGTCACATGTAACAACTGCATGTAGGCTTTAAAGGTAGCTCTAATACTTCGAATAGTTATCCCCATATATGTATCATAACATATTTAGACACACTTAAACTTGGGCATAGGTATGGTACCAAAATTAGCCGCTGAGAAGCATCACCATATAGGCACAAATGTATGTATCCTTGGTTTGCTAAAACGGGACGAAAATGCAGACACTAGGCTTCAACACTAACAGGTGGTGAACACACACACACACACACACACACACAACACAGAACTTAGGGACATCACAAACACTTAGAAGTAGGAACAAGCATAAATTAAAATGTAATAAAGGTAATAAATTTTAATGATGGCTACACTAGATAGCTTAGTTAGGCAAACTGAGGGTGGTAGGAACATATTGGTGTGAGTCAGACAGATGCAAGGTCAAGGAATGTGCACATGTAATTAATTTGTCAACTTGTTGCTCTGTATAAGAGTAGCTGAGTGGAGCAGTGTTTCAGAACGCTCTGCAGACCTTTTCGGCTTTTATTGTTTCAATGAAGGCCTACTTTTTCTGCACTCCTTGGTTATGTAAGCTGTTTATTTAAGAGTTTCCATTCCAGTTGCAGCTGCAATTCTTCTTCCAAAATTCCGAACAACATGGATGAAGGATGATGCCACTATCACAATGAGTACTGCATGTGTATAGTGAGAAATGAACATTTGTGTCTTGGTACTTTGTAATATTAACAGATTTGCATGTCAGTGCATGTAATGAACAATGAATGAATGCAAAAAATCACATTCATAAACTTTAATGTTTGTTTTACTACTGTAGCCTGAGGTCACAATATGGTAGAAAGTTGCATTCCATCATTTAGGTGTTCCTACATGCTATATTTCAGGAATAGATTATATCAGCAGCATATAGATCCCTCTCTGCAGCCAGGTGATTCGACCAGATCAAGTTCATCTGATGAAGATGACGACTTCTCTTCCCTGCAGTCATCTAAGGCCCAAGATGGCTCCAAACAACTGGATGCATACTTGTCTTGTTCAGCAGATCACATGGACTTGCTGAAATTGGTAGTCTTGATGTTTGATGTTTAAATATGTTAATTGCTTAAGAATGCTTTGATGATTAATATAGAGGAATCTAGATGGTAAAGACAACACTGATGTAAATTATTCTGTTTTTGTATATTTTATGTTTACGTTAATTCACGATAGAAGGGAATAACAGTAGAGGGAAAACTGAACTGTCCGTTTAAGACAAGGGTCATGTGACTTGGGAAAAGGGGTTTTCCAGTACTGTCGGAAACTGTCAAAAAAAAAGGAGAAACAAAAAAAGATGTGTGACGAAGTTGGAGTTTTGTTTGTATTGTTTAGTTCCAAGTGTTGTAAGTAAGGCGAAAAAGAAAGGGGCAAATTATTAAATCAGTTCCAAAGAAAGAACCAGAGTCATTTTATTTCATACCCGTCAGAGGTGTAACATATTTGGTGTTTTTGCCCGGGTGTGTTTTGTTTTTTGGCGTTGTCCTCTCCAGCAAGGTGGTGAAAGTGAAAACCAGCCGGACTGCATGGACACGAGCACGCGGTAAGGGAGAAGACGATAACGGCAAGCAAAGAAAAAAAAACCCCGACGGTATTCCTATGGCGAGGAGGTGAACGACGGTCATGTCTGACTCAGGGGTAACATTCCCAGTGTGGGAGAGTACATTCGGGGAGATAGAAGAAAAATTGATTTTGCTGTCAGCTGCGGAACTGATAAAAATTTGCACAGCATTAAACATTACTGTTAGTGAAAGTGATAAAACCCTGTCTCGAAGGTTGAGAAGGTTTGTTTTGGAGCACTTAGAAGGGACTGAAGTAACTTCGCGCGAAGATGGCGGATTGGGCATTTTGTTGAGTGTAAATAATTACATTCACGCGAAGAGGACTACGGGTGATCGCGGTGGGGATTCCAGTTCCGATGAGATGATCGTCAGGCACCACTGCGAGGCAAATTGAAAGTATGGCACAACATGAAGTGAATACTGAAAGAGTGAATCGAAATAATACTGAATCTGTACTGATTCCATAATTCAGCAAATGTTTTGAAGGTATCTAAAGATTGTTGGCCAAATTGGGGAACCAAACCAGAAGGATAAATTGAGTTATTCTAGTTTGGAAAGACAAATCCAGAGGGCGTTAAAAAAGGGATATGATGAAAGCAAAATAAGCTGTCATACAAGCTATAACTCCAGGCTTGAAACTGAAGAGTTACTTGGAAAGTCGGACAGATCTGACTTTGGTTGCCTTGCGACAAATTCTAAAGACACACTATATTGAGAAGGATGCTACAGAACTGTACCATTCACTGACTCACATAGTACAGGAGGTGAAAGAAACTAAAAAGTCAGTTTTTAGTGAGAGCCATGGATCTGAGGCAGCAGGTTCTATTTGCTTCAGAGAGAGTGCACACTGACTGAAATATACCCCTGAATTGATCCAAAGTCAGTTCCTCCAAACAGTGTTAACAGGACTTCAAGATGACAATCCTACCAGGAAGTCAAGAACCACATTCAGGATTTACTGAATCAAGGACTGATCCAAGAATCATCTTCTTCATACTCGTCACCAGTGGTGTGTGCCAGGAAGAAGAATGGTGGTCAACGTTTATGTGTGGATTACAGACAGCTAAATGAGAAGACGTTAGCTTCAACGTGAGTGACTTAAAGCCATATCTAAGGAATCCACAGATATGCTAAAAAAAAACTGAATGCTGCATACAGCCTGGAAACAGAAAGAAAGAACAAGATGTCTTCTGTGGCGAAAACTAGGATGCTGAAGGTAGCATCAGTAGGTGAAGAAACGTGTGAGAGTATTGTTCCAGGTTGTCGCCAAGGGCTTAAAACAGAAACTGTGCTTAGCACTGGATGTGGGTCGGAAAAGAGGAAGAGCTGTTTTATCAGTGTTAACCAAACATCAGCCTGACCATGATTATCACATCGCCAGGACGGGACAATTGCCCATTGCTGTACCCAAGCATCAGTTGGTGAGTGTGAGTTGTGGATATCTAAATAGTAGTGTTATGAACAGAGTACATGCTATGTTAGAACCGAACCAAGATGAAACATGGTCAGTGGGGCTCGTGGTTCGACAGCAACTTATCCAGCTTCCGATGGAAGAGAAAGGACAGATTATGGTGACTGTTGGGAATGTAACAGACAGAGATGTAGGTTTGAGTGGGTGCACTGTTCTAGGCTGGTTACACGCAGTTGATGCAGCTTATCCCACGCAGATGGTGTCACCTTCGTGTGCTGAGCCCCGAATAGCTGAAGGCCGTAACGAGATTACCCAAGTGAATCAGGCCAGCCAGCTTACATGGGAACCATGGGATCCTCCAGTGGATCTAAGCCATATACCAGAAGATCAACAACAGCAAGTACAGCAGATGTTGAGAGAAGAGTGTAATGTGTTTGCTAAGGATGACTGGGACATGGAGTGCATCTCTGACTTAAAGATGGATATACAGTTGAAAGATACCATTCCTGTCCAGAAAACATATAACACTATACCTAGACATCTCTACCAGGAAGTCAAGAACCACATTCAGGATTTACTGAATCAAGGACTGATCCAAGAATCATCTTCTTCATACTCGTCACCAGTGGTGTGTGCCAGGAAGAAGGATGGTGGTCAACGTTTATGTGTGGATTACAGACAGCTAAATGAGAAGACGTTAGCTTCAACGTGAGTGTGTTATGTGGGTCGCATTATCTCAGCAGATGGACACAGGGTGAACCCAAAAGAGGCAGAAGCAGTACAAGCTCTAAAATATGAGACACCATCCATAGTTCATGAAGTGAGGAAATTACTGGGTTTTCTGAGTTATTACCGCCAGTACATACCTAACCGCTCTAGGACAGTGAGACCTTTGTATGCACTTTTGGCAAAACCACAGACTGGATCGAGATAGAGAAAAAAAAGGGAATGGTAGTGGTCACCAACCAACTCAGTTGTCACCATCCCTTGTCAGAGATTGTAGATTGCCTTTCGAATCCACCAGCGATGTCGTATCCTGACCTGGAACAACCCTCTGTGCTACACATTGACGCATCTGAAGATGGTCTTGGAGCTGTGTTGTATCAGCGACGGGACAGAGTCCTGAAACTCATCGCATATGGATCCAAGACATTGACAACAGCGGAGAGTAATTATAGGTTGCATTCAAGTTGACTGGAATTCCTGGCTCTCAAATGGCCTGTCACGGAATGCTTCCGTGATTACTTGTTTCATGCGCCACACTTCACAGTCTATAGTGACAATAATCCGTTAACTTATGTCACCAAAACGGCGAAATTGAATGCTACAGGAAT
>JAQQZU010024447.1:0-11388 GCA_030068025.1 Parauchenoglanis punctatus | reverse complement strand
TTGACTGCAAATATAAACTATACATTGAAGCTTGATGCCAAACGACAAAACTACCGGGCCTACTTTTCTAAGAAAAACCATGATGTTGTTGGCATGATGTCTATGTCGTTGCAGGAAAAGTGCAATCAGCATGAAATTTTTATAGAGGTATTTGAAATGCTCCTTTTAAATATTTCAAATACACACATTACACACATTTAATGCTAAATGGGGCTGTAGTTAAGTGCCAAAAATATTTGATTTCAAACACATTATTATTACATTGCATGTACATTCATAAATAATTTTTTTGTGTGTTAAAACATCAATAATGGAGGCTTAGGGCACAATTCTCCCAGTTACATAAGAAATACCCAGATTTTGGCCTTGCTCCACCCAAAGTACATAACTACCTTCAAGGCGCACAAATCATAGAATTAAGTCAAGGGAAGAATTTTCTTTAGAGAGGTGAAAATCAAAGAAAATGAAATTTTGTACCATCCATTTTAATAAATATTCTAGCAGTTCTTTATTAAATAACTGTTTAATCCCTACACTGCTGCTATAATGTTATCTGACATTTAAAGTTGTTGTCCTTAAAAGAATTATAAGCATTAAAACCATGCTTTTATCTCTTTGTAAATCTTTCACACTCTTACATGATTTTGTCTAGAAGACCAATTTTGATTTCGCACTACTAACGACTATTAAACAATAATAATTTTCATGAATTTCTATGTATTAATACACATTATTTTAACATATCTTTATAACTGTCCTCAAGTCAGAAGTTATTACCTATTTCATTCCAACATGTCATGTGTTGGAGTTGATTACATTCACCTATGAAACATTTTATTAGCTAAGAGTCCTGACATGCATCTTATCCTGTAAGCTGTACAGTTGTGTATATGAGGAGATTTTATATACAAGATCGGATGTAAACACATCAACAAACACATTACTGTAATTTACTTAAAGTTTCTTTCTTTTGTTGTGTCATTACAGCCCTGCCCCAATGATGCACTAAATCCATTATCTAATGAGTTAGTGTATACATTTGAAGGTGTACCTAGTGGAAAACTGAATAATTTACAGCCATTGCTGGATCCTACTATAAAGAAGACCATAGATTCTAATGTAAGTGCTGAGAGTCTACAGCTTTTCATATTACAGCAGAAGCAGTATAATCTCTTTTATTACTATTTTCTTATTATTGCTAATAAACATGTTAATTATCCATTATGTTTATTTGTACATGAAATACTGTTTTGCTCCTCAGTTCAGTTATCAGATTTTTTCAACTTTTTATATAAACCATACTATCATTAGACCATGCATCTGACTCTTCACTATGTAAATATTTTCACAGCTGGATTTTGAAATAGACTGTGGATCTGATAAAACCTGCACTGATGATCTCAAAGTGGATTTTAACTTTTCTGGGTAAGATGATTGGTGAAAACAGTGGCTAACACTGGGTGAAAATATTTAGCAAGGTGATTGGTGAAAACACACTGCAAAGTCCTGAGAAGTGGATGATTTGACATTGTGTTTTATTTTGTTTGTTTGACTTTTCCTTTTACAGACACTCAGTCATACAAGTCGGAATAATGCAGGAAATGAACGTAACTGTCTTTGTACAGAACAGAGGAGAAAACTCCTACAACACTCGAGTAATTCTCCAATACCCGTTTGGACTTTCCTTCAGGAGATTCACCACTAAACAGGCAAGTGCATCACCTAAAATATTATACATTCAGGATTTGAGTTGTACAGAATATATAAATGTGAAAATGTGCATAATAAGGAATTATCAAACTTGCACACACAGTGGTGCAGTGGATAGCGTTCCTGCCTCACAGCTCCAGGGTCCACTGTTTGATCCTGGAATCAGGGCTGGTGTTTTGAATGTTATCCCTCTGTACACATGCGTGTCCTCCAGGTTCAAGTGACTTGTAATCAAGATAGAATGCAATTGAGCAGTTGAGCATTAAGAGCTTTGGTCAGTGGCAGTTTGGCAGTGCTGTGATTTAAACTCAGAACCCTCTGATCAGTAGCCCAAAGCGTGGGGCAAGGATATGACCTGACCCGCTGTGAGAGCCAACCACCACATCACTAGTGTCTAAGGAAGCTAGCGATTATAGTTCACTTACTTTGATTAACTTTTCGAGGTGATTTAGACATCACCTGTGCATCTGTTTCTTCCGTCTGTCCAGTCTCTTTTAAAAAGTCTAAACATTTTCCACAGGAATGACAAAAGTGGGTCAACTGGCTAAAATGGTTTCCACAAAATGGAAAAAACATGGTTTACCACTGGGCCTGTCTATGGAGAGCCTCCTGTCCACTTCTTAATGGAGCTAAACATCTAAAATAATTATTTTCATCTGCTTTTAGACAACCCCCCCCCCAATCCAAATTATTGAATTTACTCAGGAAACAGTTTGATTGACCCAAGAGGTCAGCAACAAACACTTCTTGTGCATTGTACCTACCCATTCTGTTTTGTTTGTGACGCTGCAAATTTGTTTTGGGACTGGTAAAAGTATTTTATAGGCTGTAAATACTTTTTGCTTTTGTAATATTTATTCATAAAATGCTAATTAGATTTGCCCTTCTCGGCCACTGTAATTCGATCCTTTCTTCAGACATAACCTTAGGTCAGGGCTTATCAACCTGTGGTCCTCCGGTGGTCTGTGAAGGCATTGCAGGTGGTCTCTGCCCATGCATTCAATAATAAAGTTTGTCTGTGGCAATCACTATTTATTTTATATTTTTTAACACATTTCCATGTACTGATTATTGTTTGTAAATAATTAAATATGCAAATATATAAAATTTTGAAAAACCAAGATGACTTTCAGAATTATCATAGTGCCCATCTGGTCTATCCTTCGTAGCCTGTGCCAATACTGGAATGCGTCCCTAATGTCACATGTGTATGCTAACAATTTCACCCCTCAACTCTTTTCCTCAACCCCCACAACAGTGACTGCTACTTGTCAGAATGGTGGCCCTGGGTCACACTCAGTTAAAAACCCCTGCCTTGAGTCATGATAAGCCATACAAAAGCCTTACAAACTAGTTATGCAGAATGCAGAATGCGCTATGAAGGCTCAGTGTATATCCCCTTAAAATACTGTGTTAAAGAACGATGTATCCTTCATGAATGGGACTTGTTATAATGTGTTTACATATACTATGGAAAAGTATTTAGTTCATAGAAATGCTGTTTCATTTCATTCTATTATGTTTCTAAATTACTAGACTGGACTCTTAGGAGCAAATGGAAAATATGTGTGTCTTGTTTTCTGTCTGAGCAGGATAGACTGGAGTGTGTATCTGTGGATAGTGAGGGAAACGATAAAACTGGGGAGACTACTTGTTTAATCAGTAAACCCATCTTCAGGAATAATGGTTTGGTGAGTCCAAATGAGTTCATACATTATTCCATTCTTTATTTATAGATATTGTATAGTAAGAGGAATGGTGGGGATTGAGTTTCAGCTTAAGCCTAGTACAGAGATAAAAGTAATGTAAGTTTGTGGTTATTAGCTGGATAAATATTCCCTAATTAAAAATAAGTCTGAGTTTTTTTAATACATTCACAAAAGATTTACAATGTTCTGTCTTCTGGGTAACTTAGTAAATTATGCAATCTCTCAATTCATGTATTACCTCTAGGCCGTCTTTGATGTTACATATAGAATAAACAAAGACAGTGACTTTGAAAGGAAGGTGATGTTCACTGCAACTGCTTCCAGGTAGGTTTTTATATTATATTCACCAGCACATTCCACATGGTGGACTTCATCTGTGCATATAAAAACGAATGTCATGTCTTTTGTCCAACAAGGACACACAGGCTACATTCTCATTACAAGCTTCTGGACAATTGCACAATTATGATTATGAAGCAAACAGCTTATTAGCTATACAGGTTGAGATGTTGAAAAAAAGAGTAAGACTAGCTTTTCCAGTTATTGCTGGAACTGCTGTGCCACGTGATGTGTGGGTCCGGTGAGGAGCCAGCACTGCTGGGACCACGCTATGGAGAGATTCCTCCATATGGAGGGAAAAATTCCTTTTATGGAGGGAAAAATGGCTCAGGTCTGGTTTAAAAAGGTCAGGTTTTTTTGTCCACACATTCCTGAATAAATCAGATTTATGTCACAAAGGACTTTGAGAAAAGAGATTTGTGTCTTTTCAGTCTGATAATATGAAAGTAGCCACTGTATCACTGATGCAGTCACAGATAAATCAAGTAGATCTGAGCTAAAGATTGCTAAATAACATAGCAAGATAAGATAAATAAAGCCTAGTCTTTTCAAATCCTGATGTAGTACTGATTTAAATACAATTTATATACATAGAGAATGGATTATATCAAAAACCATTTGAACCAAAACTTACTTACTGAACTGATACAAATACCCCATTTTTTTTCTTTGCAGTGTCAATGACGAACATTCACCTGACAATGAACTTTTCAAAAGCAAAACCATTGATGTTAAATATGCCATCTACCTTGCACTGATCAGGTTAGTCTCTTTTGTCTGATTTATAGTTCAAATAAATGTATAATTAGAAATGTGAAGTCTGACATTCTCTTGTTTACATCTTCCAATAAATGATAAAATTTTTTTGTTGTGTAAATTTAAACTAATGCTTAGCAACCAGATGGTTGTCATATGTTATGTTAATGGGTTGTTTCACAGTATAGTATTATTGTGACATACATTATAAATTATTGAATGTATTTATGGCAAAATTAGAAAAACGATATGTGGGTCATTTTTTTGAAGCACTCTCATTTCAAATTGTTATTTCTCATAATGAACTTTTGCGACACTTGACTCATTTTGTGCTGATACGTCATATTATAAATGAATA
Organism: Parauchenoglanis punctatus; assembly: GCA_030068025.1. Taxonomy (NCBI): domain Eukaryota; kingdom Metazoa; phylum Chordata; class Actinopteri; order Siluriformes; family Auchenoglanididae; genus Parauchenoglanis; species Parauchenoglanis punctatus. The sequence continues at coordinate 6,516 of JAQQZU010024447.1, read as the reverse complement.
GTCTGTAACTGTGTGCATATACTGATGTTTCAGTTCTCTGTAAGTAACATCTATCTTACTTGATATGATTTAATGTCAAGGCATGAGGATTCCACTATCCACATTAACTTCACTGCAGGGAAAAATGACCTTGAGAAACCAGTCCAACAAATATTCAAGGTATAAAAAAGAAAATGAAGAAAACCTTTGATATGCCATTTTTATTTGACAAGAGCGAAGAGTTAAACTCTCACTTCCTTTTAGGTAGAGAATGACCTCAGGGATTTGACTGTCGACATTATCATCAGTGTACCCATAAAATTAGGAGATAAGGACATCTGGGCTACTAAGAACTTGCAGGTACTGTGGATTAACAATCTATTTGTTATTATTACAAAATGTCGCATCCACCGTAATAAATTCACTGCCAAGACACCACCGGGCACCCTTCCACATATTTTATACTCCTTCTGTTATTCCACTCATTTCCTGTGTTTCTGCAAACCTGCCCAGTTTCTCTCCTGTGCTTGGCATTCTGTCACCAAAATTTAGGAGACGGATTCAAGTGCAGGAAAAACAAGAAAATGGCAAGAAGGATAAACCAGACACCCATAACAACTGACTACTCACAACAACATTCAAAAACAACAGACACTAAACATGCAAAAGGGTCTGGGGGTGGGTTGGTTGTGTGTGAGTGGGACAGACTGAGGAGACTAATCAAGGGAGAAACTGAACTGGAGTGCACAAAGAAAGGAAATGATGTGTTAAGCAGTAGTTATGTGAGAGGGTGCCCTCTGGTGGCTTTGTGGTGAATTGTTCATGGTGATTAACTGTAACTGCGTGCTATTCATCCTGACCTCTGTTACTGGAGGTGGGGAAGGCCCCAGGGCCCTTTATTAAAGGGTTATAAAGAGCATGCCAACAATTTCTCAAAAATGTAATAAAATAAAATGAGCTCCTCTCAAATAATGTGTCTGTCTCTATCTCTGTATCTTTAATAATACTGCGGACTTGGTGGTAACTTCACAATCCTAATGTGTATGCAACATGATTATTATCAGCTCTTTCTCAAAGCTTTATACCAACCATATTACATTTGCTTGTGGTATTTAGCAAGGCAGCTACAAGTCCTACAAATAACAAGTCCTTCTGACAGATTGGACCTGTCGGTGCTTAGCTAGCTGCATTGTGTTACAGTAAGCTTCATGTTTGTGTTGAATTTTCTATTTTTAGTTTTTGAGCTGTGCTTATCCCGTTCCTGATTACGTGTTTGATCTGTCCCTTTCGTATTGTTAGCTGTTTTGTAAATATTGTATTAATATTCTTGTTAATATTCACACTTTATATTCCCTGGTAGAAGGGGTGCTACTGCCATATCTGTTAGGTGTGGATTTTGATCTCTGTTTTTAGTAAGGGAGTTAAGTAATATAATTGTCTTTTGTTTAGATCTTTATATACATTTTTATAAATATTTTTATATATTTTTTAGAACAGTGTTTTTTGTTAATTATTTTTGCCTTGGTCCACCCTGAAGTTGTCCCCGCTTTTGTGTATAGAGCAACTCAAACTCACTTAATGTATACAGTATACTGTGTGTTATCTCAATATATCACTCCTGAGTTAACTCCTGGGACACATCACCATCAACACATGCTGACTGTAGATGAGTTACATGATAAACGTGTATTAATTAACGATTCATTTAAATAAGTCATAACTAACAAATGTATCCTTGCATCTTGACTTCATCATGAATAATAATAATAATAATAATAATAATAATAATAATAATAATAATTGTTGTTGTAATTATTGTTGTTGTTGTTATATTATTATTATTATTATTATTGTTATTTTACATAGCCATTAACATCATCATTAAGAAAAATAGGTGATATTTGAACATTAAAGCATTGAAATTTAAATCTGTTGAGAAGTTAATCATGAATTTACCTTACAACCTATAATTGAGGCAAACCTGCAATGTTACCAAATAGACATTTCAGAGTGAAAATGATTCTTAATACTGTAATTAATGATATTAATTCACAAAACCAGTAACAGGTTTATTAATGCATAACAATGACATTTATTAATGGCTGGGTACACATGACTCTGTTGTGTGTTAATGTATATGCTTCATTATTTCATGTTTAGCTCATGTATTAATTAATCATCAAGTAAGCATTAGTTCACGCATTAATATATGCTTAGTTGTGCACCCATATTGTAAAGTGTTACCTGACACATGGTGCCTGTTGTGTTATCCGCATACACAGGGTTTTTTTTGTGTTAATAGCATTTACATCAAAGATAAACAGTTTAGAATTCAACAGTCAATACAAGCAACTTACTTGTGTTATTGAACTGTTTCTTAGATTCCAGGCTGTAATGTAGGTGTAGGCGGAGCTAAGCAGCCCATAATCCATGATTTTAAGGCAGCACTGCAAAAACAGCCAGAGGTGGTGAGTACCTGTTATGCCTTTTTATAATATCACCTAACATTTTCAAAATTCTAACAGTAAATCAACATTTGCCTTCTCAAGATTTACTTGAATTGAATTACTATTATTAATGAATGTATTTGTGGTATGTGGGATCTCTCTGGGTTTTAGAATTGCTCCGTAGCTGTGTGCAGAGTGTTTAAATGTGCTGCAAGTTTCTTTAAAAAGGAGACAAAATTGTACCACATCTCCGGTAATGTCAGCTCTGGATGGATCGAACAGGTATTATTCTGATACTGATATTTTCATCAATGTCCATATTTTCTTATATCTTTATACTGTTAATCATTCATGTACACCTTCTCACTTTTAGACAGGACTGAGAGCAGCAGTTTTCGAGCTGGTCAGTACAGCAACGCTGGAATATAACAAAACAACATATATCTACTTTTCGTATGATTCTCTAAACACTGCACCCATTGGCAAGGTACATCAACTGATTAACAACTGACCCTATAGACTCTACGCTTTACCTATTTATATTTATAGTTGCTATTTATAGTTTATTAGCTACTACATGGTGAAAATTGAAATGCTGGCATTAGAATGAATAAATATGTCACATGGTTTTCATGGAACTCTGGTGGAGAGTTGGTGTAAAGTTACTAGGACACAGATGTTATAGGACAACGTATTAGACTCAAAGCTTCAAAGTGCAATGCAGCTGTACAATACTGAGTTACAGCTTGGTGGCAGTCTAAGAGATGATGAGCATGTTGCCATTGATGGCGGTATTGAAAATATGAAATTAAAACCTTTGGAAGCTGATCTGTGTAGCATAGTGTACAGAGGAGGAGGAGACAGAGCTGGACAGACTAAAGGATTAAAGTGCTGCTGCATCGCTCTCTTTAGGTAGAGATGATGTGAGAGATAAATTTCACTAGAGCCATCAGTAGGCAGTTGTAATGTAGAAAACTGTTAACCAAAGTGAAAATAGCAATTGGTCAGAGATAACTGAAAAGGTCACCTCAGAATTTCATTACAGAATAAGTCTTGGAAGCCACTGAAGACTGCATGTTAATTATAAAGATTAATATGGAGGTTATTCATAGTGAATTGTTTCCTTTAAGGCATTGTAAGTTAAGTTAAGTTCAGGTGCAGGTAACCTGGGGATCCTGGAGCTGTGAGACAGCAACACCACCTACTGCACCACCACTCCAGCCTCAGCTTTTGATGGCACAATTAAAATACACAGTAATATATGCCATTATGCCCAATTTTATAAAAAGAAAATAATAATAATACGTTCTGAGATTTTAACTTGACTTGACTTGTTATTGTCACTGTGTGTGCAGATTAATACCCAGGTGGAGGTGTTTGAGGAGAAATTCCCACTTAAGTACATAATTGGAGGGGTTGTAGGAGGGCTTCTGCTTTTGGCTCTTATCGCTACTGGGCTCTACAGGGTTAGTACAGAGATCTTCAGACATAAATGCTCTGACAACCCTCAGATATTCTGGGCTTTGCAATATGTTGCATGACCTTTTCTATCTCTACTAGGCTACAGCCTTCAAAGGCAGCTATACATTGGAGGGAGCAGGAGCTGGGGCAAAAGGCACAGAGGAACCAAATAAATATCGCTCAGTGAATGATCACTCAGCTCCACATTTCATACAGTAACTGCACAGTTAAGGTTGAATCTTATGTGTAGTATAAGGTGTCAGGTGTCCCTAACCAGGAGAGTATATGGTGCTATTCTGATTATTCATAAAGACCTCACATGCTAAAGATACAACTGATTTTAACTTGCATACAGGTAAAGATGCATTAGTAACCATTTTGTCTTTTTGTAGTCACTTGAAAATTCTGAGAAAAAAAAAATTGCTTAGCCCTTATGGCATTAACTTTTCTTAAAATGTAGCTGCTGCAGCTTATAATAACATTTAGGCAAGCTTATAATATAAAATCAAGAATGAAGATCGGCATGCTGTATTCACCATCATAAATATTCGATTATTTTGCTGTAACTAAATAATTTTTTTTTTTTTGTCAAAGGCACGTATGAATTTTAGTTATTCATATGTACTTAAACATTGACGGGTGGGAGATCACATTTTAATAACTGGAACTCCTATTTGCTCCGAGAGTAAAACTTATTTTGGCCTGTTTGATGTCTTTGTTTTACTTCTAGATTATTTTTTAAGATATCCAATGGCATGTAACTTTGTTGCATTGCTTAGACATGCTAAAATGTAGCCTAATGTGTAATGATGGAAATACAAAAATAAATATTTTATTTGAATGGATAAGTTATAGTCGCAAGTTGTGGATTTTTCAGTTTATTTTTACAGCTTCCATTGGACATCCACCTTTATTACATTTACTTTGCATTCACAATAATAAGTGTGTCATATCCACACCTGCACAAACCTCTCATTCTGCTTAGTTTGCACATTCTGTTCAACCAAACTCCATTTCCCATGATCCCTCACACTCTGAGAACATAGCCAACTTGCTCAAGCTCTGCTCTCCAGACTTCTAATTGGATACAGGTGCATCCAATTAACACACTCAGGACTCTGATATAAAGACACGTGACTTTGCAAAGCAACAGTTGAGCACCCATGTGACTGCTAGTGCCAAGCCTTATTTTCTCATGTTTGAGAAAATCACATTTCATATGCATTTGTTTTTGTTTCCCTGGTTTCCTGAGTCATCTGTCTAGCGTGTGATATTCTGTTTGTCTGATTGTTTAACCCTTGTCTGCATATCGATTCTGAGTTTGCCTCATGTATCTGTACATTTGCCTAAACCTTTATATAAAGATCTAAAACTGCACCTTCATACTGTCCTGAGTCTGTTTTCATGATTATTGCTTCACCTTCCACATGGATGCATCGGATTCGGGGAGTCTCTGTAGCACCCTAGCTGCTCAAGGATCTTCTTGGCAATCAAGAGAAGTGTATGCAGGAGATAAACACTCACCTGCAACAACTCACTGCTGGGCTTTCTTAGGTCATGGAGCAGTTTTCCACCACCACGTGACCTCATGCTGACACCTCATGTGGTTTCCATGTCAGAGAAATTCAGCAAAGATCCTGCACACTGTCATGGGTTTCTTCTCCAGTGTTAGCTCTTCTTTGCCTCCAGAGGTGCACTGTCCAACAAAGAGAAGATTGCAGCCATGATCAGCTTGCTCTCTGATAAGGCGATTAACTGGGTGAGGCAATATGGGAAAGTGGTCACACGAGCGTTTCCTCACCTTGTTCAGGCATGTCTTCGATCATGCCCATGAAGGAAAGGATGTGAGAGAATGACTCATGGTTGCAACAGGGTCATCGTAGAGTGGTGGAATATGCACTTGAGTTCCAGACTGCAGCGTAGAGCAGATGGAACAAGTCAGCACTCAAAGCTGTATTTAGACAAGGACTCAACACTAACATGCTCACTGAACTGGCTTGTTGAGATGATTCAGTTTCTCTGAACGATCTGATTGACCTTACTATTTGGCTAGACAACTTGCTCCTTGACGTTCATCGTAGGAGATCTGCACCTCTCTTCCCTGCTCCAGTATCATCTCCACCTGAACCGTTGCAATAGGCAGTGACCGCCTCACTTGAATGAGAGAGGAGGACGAGAGAGGTGAGGGGTTCTGATCACATCCTCAACCAATGCTCAGTGCATTGTTCCTTCCTCTTAGTCTCACCATTTATTATTCATTCAAGATCACATACTCAAATAGTATCCCCTCATCAGCAGTATGATTGCACTATTGACCTACTTCCAGGCACTACACCACAACGATGCAGAACCTACCCACTATTGCAAACTGAACACAGGACCATGGAGGAATATAAACAGGAAGCACTTCTGCAGCGTCTCAAGCTTCAGCAGGCTTCTTTTTCTTAAAGCAGAAGGGAAGAGGGCTACGTCCATGTATAGATTACAGAAGTTTAAAAGCAATCAGTGTCAAATACCCATTTCCACTTCCGTTGGTCAAGTCAAGTCAAGTTGTCAAGTTGCTTTTATTGTCATTTCACCGTATACATGTGGTACAGTGTACAGTGAAACGAGACAACGTTTCCCAAAG
>JAQQZU010024446.1:0-11389 GCA_030068025.1 Parauchenoglanis punctatus | reverse complement strand
CCGCCAGTGTCCCCCCCCCATTCAAAATGCTTCTGATGCCCCTGGATTCTTGTTTTTATTTTATGAACAACAATGTAGAAAAAGATTGACATTGAGAGAGAGAGAGTGATTTCTCATTATAATGACAATGACAATACTAAGGAACTTGTTTTCCATAATTATTTATTTGCAATTAACTGTATATACTAATGAGACCAGACATTCAAATACATAGGTGATGTTTATAGCTTAGTCAGTCTTACATTAACAAAAAATGTCCATAATCATGCACATTATATAAAAGTCCAAAAAAAAAGCCATTTCAAATTTAAGGCGAATATGAGAGAATAAAAAACATTCAGTCAATTATTTTTCTTCATTTGAGCTCTTTCTACAGCACATTGTCCTGATACTGTCAAACACAGCCATGTACAGGATGGGGTGGAGGCACATGTTCACACAGGCTAATGCCTTTGACACTTGGTATCCGTTACACAAATAATAATTAGATTTTTTTTCCTCTTTCAGTTTAAAGTGCCATATTTGAAAAATGTGATAAGGTACGAAAGATATGGCGTACAGAACGCAGACTAAACCCACCATCAGAGCCACTTTCTTCTTCTCCAGTGATGTGATATTCTCATTTTTGAAAACCACCCAAGTAACACCAAAATAGGATGCAAACGTAGCCAAAAATGGGACCATGCAGCCTATAACAGCCATAAACACCCTGTACATAAACTTTTTAGATGCATGTTCTGAATTTGCGAATAAGGAACATCTGTCATTCTTGGGACCTGAATAGTAGAGGATCGGCGATGAAAGGCTTGCCACCAAGATCCACACCAATAAACTGACGATCTTGGCATGTTTCGGTCGCACATGGTTGCGTGTGAAGAATGGATGAACGATTCCCAGGTATCTGTTAACACTGATGCACATGATGAAGTAAATGCTGACGTAGAGGTTGCATGTGAAGAGGAAGCGCTCTATTTTGCAGAGGGCAGCACCAAATCTCCATTTCCGTCCGCTTGAATAGTAATCGATCAGAAGGGGCAGAGTGAGGGCGTACATGATATCGCTGATGACCAGGTTGCAGGAGAACACCACTCCCGTGTGCCAGTTCTTCCTCTCCTTAGTCACAAGCAGCCACAGTGCCAGTATGTTCCCTACCAGTGCCACGCACATCTCCACACCGTAGATGGGAGGTAACAGGTCCTTTTGAAATGTACTGTTACAGCTGCTGCTGCTCATGTTCACTGCAATATTATGGTGTCTCCTGCAAAAATGGAAATGAAAATCAAAATGTTGTCGTTACTTCCAGTAATGGACTTACAGTACATGGTCATACATCCTGAAAATACTGAAATCATAAAACAGCTGCTTCAAACCTGGACCTGAACAAACCTAAGCATCATGGTCAGCATGCTTAACTGAGTGGATTAGCCTGTAGATGGTGATGCACAGGTATTCAAACAAACCTCAAATCAAAAACTCAAAAAACAACTGATGAATCAGCTGCAGCTGTATGGGTGCAAGCTCCGCCCATTAATCCCTTATTTACATACATGCATACAGAATGCCCACTTCTGTGCATTCTGATTCACAATTACAAATTGTACATGTTGTAAATAAACCCCATTACTTTATTTCACTACGATGTATCACAAATGTGATTATTAACAACCATCCATCCATTATCTACACCACTTATACATTAAGGGTTGCAGGGAAGCTGAAGCCAATCCCAGCTGACTTTGGATGAGAAGCAGGGTACACCCTGGGCAGGTCGATATTCTATCGCAGGGTTAACATAAAGTCAATCAATCATTCACACCTATGGGCGATTTATAGTAGCCAGTTGACCTAATCTGCCTTTGTCCCATAGGAGAAAACCAGAGTGCCCAGAGAAAACCCATTCAGCTACAGGGAGAACATGCTAACTTCCTAGTCGGCCAGGAGGTTCAAACCCAGAACCTTCCTGCTGTGAGGTGACAGTGCTAACCACTGCACCACCATACCACCCTATTATTAAAATGATTAGTTTTTTTATTGGTATTGTTCATACTACACTACTTACATGATGCACTTATAGATGATCATCATCTGGTGCTTCTGACATTAAAAAGGAATAAAACTACATTGCTGAAAACTGAAAAATGATCTCAGTATGCTGTTACATGATACCAATGTGCGATCACAAGTTTACTCCAGTGCAAACCTAAAAATCTAACCTTTATACAATAGACAAACACTATTTTATCTAAAACCTACAATTGAGATAAGCTGTTAAAGGTGGAATCATCGATTCTGGAGAAAGATCATTGATATTTGAACTCAACAGCCAAACAAATACAAACTTCCTTTTAGTGCTCCTTCAGAAGCTCCTCCCCCAAATTCAGGGATGCACATTGCTAACACAACGACACCCTCATCTCTCCTCCGCTTCCCCCTGTCCTGTGCACGAGTACAAATGTTCCCTGCTGTTGCCGATTTTGGAATGGTGTTGTGTGGCTTGGTCTGGACCAATTTGTTTGTTTGTTGTTTACAGAGCTAGGGCTGTGTACGAACACCAGATTTTTTCCAACACGCACACAGAATGGACAGCTAGTGGACTGTGAGGAGATATTAGCTAAATTTGACAAAAAGTGTATTGGATTAGAATCAATGTCTGCACCTTTAACTTTAACTTTAATGCCTATCAGTGCAGATGTAGAAACCTGAAACTAAAGGGAGTTAGAAATATAATTTTCTACATACAGTATATTATGGAATTTATTGCATATGGCATCCTGCATTTTGGTGTGTTGCATTTGTCATTTAAGGAAAAATAGCTGCTTTTGGAGAACACATGCAAGAATATTGTAATTAAACGTAATTCCTATGTGATGAGAAACCACTGGGCTGGGCTGCACAAACTGGCCCTGTTGTAATCTTTAAGGAATGAGCATTCAGATTTTTTGAGGATAAGCAGATGTTTATGGAAAATTAAGTCAACCACCCAGCATTCATTCAGCTCTAATATTTCTAGGCACCTCAAAAGACTTTAGAATATAGGCTACAATAAGTGTCATTTACTATGAAGGACAAGTTTCCACTTTCACAAATAATCCTGTAAATAAGGCTGAAGAATAAAAAATGTATGTAGGGTTCTTTTGTTTTTGTTTTTGTTTTTAATAAATCTGGTTTTCTCTTCCACAGTTTGGACTTTTTGTTTAAATATCCAAGTGGACTCTTACCTTTTACTTCTTAGATTAGAAGTATTTTCCTTCTTCTTTTTATTTTGCGCACACCTCAGTGCTACTATGTAAAATTAATGAACGCTTGCAATGAGACAGAAAAAAAAGAAAGAAACTCAAGAGTAAGTCTGACCTGCAGATGTTTCCCTGCTGTATAAAGGCTCCTTTTTCTTTTTACTGGAAACCGTTACAAGTGAAGAAATGCCTCAGCACCTGGAGCTCTAAGCAGCTAAACTGCAGAAATATTCATAAAATCCAAAGAACAGCAAGACTGTACTTAGTAAATGACTCGAACACAGGCAGTAATGTTTAATAACTAGTCACATATTTATTAAACAGGCTGATATCTATGAAAACACCTCTTGCTTGGGTCCCTCCGTCCACATAGCTAGCAGGGTTGCCAGGTCTGCTGTAATTCATTGTTTAGTCTCTGTCATATATTCACTACAGCACAGTGAAATTCTTTTCTTTGCATATCCCAGGTTGTTAAGAGGATGGCGCCCCTGGAGCAGAGGGGCTAAAGGCATTGCTGAAGGGGCTTGAACCCCTCACCTTCTGATCTGTAACTCAGAGCACAAATATACAAACTGCCTGCAAATGAATAAAAAAATAGGACCACAATTTTCCCTAAACAAGCATCTAAAATGGTCTCTATTATTACATATTTTGACATTCATTCATCTTCAGTAACACCCTGTTCATATTTTTGACAAACAATCATTAGACCTGGAGCATATACACACTATGCACCATACTGTATATATGGCACCATGTACACATTCACAAACAGACACACACACACACACACACACACACTTAGGTAGCCAATCTACATACATCTTTGTATCTTTTGAAGGTGGAAAGAAATCAGAGAACTTGGAGGAAACTCACACGGACATAGGGAGAACATGAGAAACTCCATACACAGATCAAGATTAAACCAGGGACCCTGCAGCTATGAGGCAGCAACACTAGCCTCTGAGCCCAATATGAGGCTGAACATGAGCCCAAACCTGTTCCAGCATGACGCTGCCCCTGTGCACAAATCGAGCTCCATGAAAACATGGTCTGACAAGATCGGAGTGAAAGAACTTGAGTGTCCTGCACAGAGCCCTGACCTCAACCCCACCGAACACCTATGAACACCCTTGTTCATAGTATCAATACTTTACATGCCATTCATATATTTTTACTGCTACCCTTTCAACTGGAAATTTATTACATTTTGTAATATCCATAGAACATATGGATGTGCTCAGGATAAAAGTGTTTACTGAAGACGAATGCATGAATGACAATCTCCATCAAACAGGGAAGAAAGAAAGAAAGAAAGAAATACCCCATATCATTTCAAAATCCCAATAGGGTGATATAACTACTGACCTGGCAACACTAAAGTCTGCAGTGGTAAGGTCTGCTTACAACACGTGCAAACACACACACATACACAGATGGGAATGGGCGTGGTTTAACAGAAATCCTGACTCAGTTGACGTGCCACTGGAATGCTTGAATTCATCAAAGACCTATCTTCCCATCTTTTCCCAGTTCTTTGAATTTCATTCCATTTATGCTTTGCTGCAATTATTCTTTGTTGACTATCCTAAAGGCCACTGATCAAACCGTCCATAAATACAAAAGCACTAGCATACAGTAATGATATAGGCTATTGTTAAAAGCACTAAATAAATAAAACTGATTCTATAAAATACAGTAATACTAAATTATGCTTTGGAAATATGTCTACTTTACTTGAGCATGCATTCCACAACTTTTTAGGGCACAAAGGTTTCTCACACTCGAAGAATCAATGTAATTAAAAATAACTAAGCATTGTAGAAAAGCTACATTTAATACAGCAGCTTAAAATGCAAAATGTTTTGAGATGACTAGACCATCATCATCATCTGTTTAGTGTTAGCCACTGAACACCGTAATTTTATTAGCTACTAGTGTCCTCTTTACTAAACAGCTAATGTTGCCATGGTTACCAGCTGGGTTGTACAGAGTAGTTTTTCTCTCGACACTTAAATGACTGTAATAAATCTAGACCTTCTTGGTACTAATTTGTATGCCTGAAATACCATTAAAATATGCTTCGAACAGAAGGCAATATTGAAAAAAACTATTTCAGACATTTGACCTTGCTGTGATTTTGACCCTGTTAGGATCAATTCCAAAATCGAATGTGTTCCTATGCAGGTTACAATAAAAATGGCATATAAATTCTTTCCTTTTATTTGCTTTTCTTTTATTTATTTTGCTCTCGCAAAACCAGCATCAACTAGTATTTCTGTATTTAATGTAATTGAGATGTATACGAAGATAAACAGGTCTGTGCTGTTTGCTTATGAGGTAGAGTAGAGGAACTAACACCCATGCATCTGAGGACGATTCATCATTTGCCCTCCAATCATCACTCCTGTTAACTGGTAATGCTGACACATTCATAAGTCAGGCACAAATTTGTTTGTACATCATTTGGTGTACTCAGACCTGTCTTTTTTTTTTGCACAACTCTGATGAATAAGGGCCACATTGCTTACAAAATAATTCATACTAGCTACTGAATAATATGTGAATTATGTGAATAACTGAATAATAATCATGGGCATTAAAAGGTAAAACTGCATTATTTTCCAGGCCAGGAAAAGTATTGGGATTGATAAAAAATTGAAAGAAGTTTGAATATCATGGATACAAATAACACATTTTGCATGTAGTCTTGGCATGACACAGCTAATGATCTTTTAAAATAATAATAAAAAAAAACCCCTTTAAATATTTTTAATCAGGAAAGGGCTACAATGCTACATACCACATTTAATACAAATTTGCAAAAACCTTATTACTTTGTAGGATTATTAAGTCCAATAAAACAAGCTATTTCCACATAATAACCATTTCCACTTGGAGACTACTGTAAACAAGAAAAATTAGAAATTTAGCATCTTTTATCACCAGACCAATTAGATCTGTAAGTTAACAGATGACAGATGGTGGTAATGATTTTTAACATGTGATTATGTGTTTGTAAATCAGGGTGTTGCATCCTGTCACACAGGATGTGGAGGCCATGAGATCTTGTACATGGAATACTTACTGTAAGTAACATAATCCTGAGCTTGGCCACAACGTTATCACAAGTCATAAAGGCAGTTTTACTCATGGCCACACTATGACATTAGAAGAAAACATAATGAAGCATAGGGTTTATTATCTAATCCTTTGAGTCTATGTTTACACTGGTTAAATAGGATTTAAAATGTTACTGAAGCCTACTAGATTTTATTATACTGCTGGAAAAACACTTCGTAATGGAAATTGGCCTAATGGTCTCCATTAAACATTAAAATCATCAAGCAGTGATACAGAGGTTCCGTTATCTGTGAATTAGCTATAGCATTTAGGATTTCTGACCTGTTATTACCGGTTGACAGAAGAGACCTGATCAAGATACCTTTCTGCTATTTCAGATAAAGTAATCAGACCAAAACTACGTTTAGATTTTGAACAGCATTACAGCTAATTCGCAGAAAGGGAAATGGCTAGGACGTGATAGACTTGCTTCTGATAGCTTTTACGTCTCACTGATTTTATCTAGGTTAATGTTGACCTGTTACTTTGGTTTTGTGAGCCAATAGAAAATGAGAGCATGACACTATGATCTCTCTGGTTGATAAAAAGGTAACTGGGTTCACATGAGGCGAAACAGAAAAACATTCAGGCAATTACGAGTTCAAATCCTGACAATGCCATGTCCATCGTACTGCTAGGTGCAAAGTGAGCAAAATTGGTTGTGCTCTCAAGGTGGGAGGGATATTAAACGCTGTCAATCACAGCAACAGTAGGGAATCATGTGCATCTATGAGCTCATGTATGTGGAAGAGTGTGGACAGCACTTTCCTCCAAACGTGTTGCACTGCTCTGTGCCGTAGCATGAGTAATGGTTTGACAGAAGTTTGGCAGAAGTCGGTGTTAACATTCATGCTTCCCAGGTGGTAGCTGTTATATGATAGGATAAAGCTGGCTTGCGGTTGGAAATTGACAAATCTTTGTTTTGTTTTCTTTTACTGTTACTTAGCAAACATCTAAAAAAAAAATAGCACCCCCACCTACCCCTTGATAAAGCCTCACTATTTGAAGCAAGGTAAAAGCCAAGAAGTTATGAAATATGTGGTACAATAAAATGCAAAATGGTTTGCAGATCTGATAAAACACTGCAACAGTTCCTCTGAAAAAACACTAAACAACAGACGTTAAAAAAATACTCAAATACTTTCATATATTTTCATACTCATGGTTGTTGCATCATGCTTCATGCTGTTTGCATCATATGACTTTGAAAATACTATTATTAGTATTATTATTTCATCACAATTTAAACATTTTTTTTTAATTCATGGCTGAGAGTCTCTCCACAAAAATGTCTACCAAAGAGACTTTTCTATTGAGGCAGACTCTTTCCAAAAAGCATTGTTTTATACAATAAATCATTTTCAATAGGTATATAAGATCTCTCAGCACAAGTGAAGTTGCTTTACAGTTTTAAGTATAAAATCCAATACTGATTTGAATCTAGAAAAGGCATCTCATACATTTCCTCAAGTCAAAGAATTAACTGACATAAATTACCTTGAGAATATATAGATGAAATCGCTGAATTTGTCTCCCTGCTCACCAGTTGTATCGTTACTTGTCTTTTCACAAATCCTTTACAGATAGCCCATGTTCTCTACGCCTAGGCTTTCCTGTGTGACATCTACGTCAACTCAACACATCACTTACTCTTACTCTGACTTTCATTTCCTCTGTTCATATTTTTTTCCATGTGTGGTTTTTCTAATCAGGCCCATAGTTAAGGCCATAGGTATTTTGCCTCGATACACCACCACAATGGATTTGACATGAAGCAATCAAGATGTGATTGAAGTGTAGATTTTCAGCTTTAATTAAAGGCATTTACCAATAGGAAAAAATTACATTAACACATTAATTACATTAGGAATTATAGCCATTTCTTACATAGTCCCTCCGTTTTCACAGGATAACAGGTAATTGGACAGCTGCTAGATAAACAGTTTCATGGCCAGTTATCCCCTTTTTCCTCATTACTGCATGACAAATAATAGGTCTGGAGTTGATTCCAAGTGTTGAATTTGCATTTTGCAGATCCAAAGCAGTCCAAAGAGGTGTTGATGCAAATGAAGGAGGCCATCGTTAGGCTGAAAAAACAAGAAACAAAAGATACCTATCAGAGAGATAGCAGAAACTTTAAGAGTTGCCAAATCATACATACATACATACATACTTAACAAGAAGGAATGCACTGGTGAGCTCAGCAACACCAAAAGGTCTGGAAGACCACAGAAGACAACTAAGTGGTTGATTGTAGAATTCTTTCTTTGGTGAAGAAAAACCACTTTCACAACATCTGTGAGGACGTCAGGAACACACTCGAGGAGGTAGGCGTATCATTGTCAAAGTCTACAATCAAGACCACCTTCAGACCACCTTCAGAGTGTCTTCACCTTCACCTTTACCTCAAGATGCAAACCACTGGTAACACTCAAGAGCAGAAAGGCCAGATTAGACTTTACTAGAAAGCTTGCCCAGTTCTGGAACAAGATTTAGACAGATGAAACCTTTGGACAGATGAAGATTAATTTGTACCAGAATGATGGGAAGAGAAGAGTATGGTGAAAGAAAGGAAGGTCTCATGATCCAAAGCATACCTCATCATCTGTCAAACATGGTGGACATGGCCTGTATGGCTCCCAATGGAATTGGGTCACTGGTGTTTATTCATGATGTGACTGCTGATAGAAGTAACAGGATGAATTCTGAAGTATATAGAGCTTTGCTTTCTGCTCAGATTCAGTCAACTGCTGCAAAACTGATAGGACAATACTTAACAGTACAGATGGATAATGACCCAAAACATACCATGAAAGCAACCCAAGAGCTTCTTAAGGCAAAGAAATGGAATGCCCATAAATAGCTGAGTCAGTCATCCCAACTGACCATGCTTTTCCCTTACTGAAGACAAACCTGAAGGCAGAAAGAAACAATAAACAAGCAGCAACTGAAGATGGCTGCGGTAAAGGCCTGGCAATGCATCTGAAGGGAGGAAACTCAGCATTTGGTGATGTCAGTGGGTACCATCAAATAGGCAGTGACCTCAGGCGGTGATTGATTTGCATCTGAGTGTTAAAAATGATGCTTATATTTATAATTATGTTAGTTTGTCCAAGTACTTTTGAGTGAAAATGGAGTGAAAATGGCTGTAATTTTTAAATGGGCAATAGTTTTTTTTATTGAACTCCTTGAATTAAAGCTGAAAATCTACACTTCAGTCAAATCTTGATGGCTTCATTTGAAATCCATTGTTGTGGTGTACAGAGGCAGAATTACAAAAACTGTGTCACTGTCCAAATATTTATGGACCTGACTGTAAGACAGTAAGTAATGTAGCCAGTGAGAATTATAATAGTCTATGAAAAACCTAATTATTTGAATCATTTGACAACATCACCACCACCTGGTTGCCTTCTGCTGGTGCATCCACTGATCGCTAGTGATCTCTCAGGCATACCTTAATGGCTTAGCCTGTCTTTGGTCTTTGGCTGTTCTTTGTCAGACTTTGTGCACCTCATCAATCTTTTCCCTGATCCTTTCACCTTTGTTTCTTTCTTTAATTCATTGCTCATCTAATATGTCTAGCTTGAAATCTTTCTTAATACTTACATTTTACCCCTTTTCCTCCAAACCTCTTGCTAGCAGATATTCAGCAAGAAACATCATCTTGTGAGCAGAATTGACAATTTGTTTTCCTCCCTCAGAATTTTTTTTCTTTCTGAATGGCACTTGCTCCAGCTAAAAATCATTCAGGAACAGCAGTGGTTGATGAGTGAACTGCTGTTCATGCATCCTGTATTTCTGTGGTTGTACAAACCTGATGAGCATGTATAAAAAGGGAAACAAATGCATGCCTCATTTAATAGCAGCAGGAAATTCTGAACACTATAAACGTATGACTCAGAAGATAAATCAGTGTGTTTACTTTTCTACACTGCACTTTCATCATTTGTATCTGTACGCCTTAAAATTAGCTATGCCAAATCTAAAACAAAAGGCAAAAATGAATACCAAAGTACCTTACTAAAACAGAAACGGAGAGTGGGGCCTTTCCTAGGAAAAATTCTGTCTGATCCAACATTCTTGCAAAGAGTGCTTTTGTTATTGTTATAGAGCTAGAAGACGTGGAAAATGGTTGCAGGGAATTTTGACAGGATATTATAGTCATATGGGATTTGAGACAGGTAGCAGTGGCTGTGTACATAATTTATGGCCTGTTTAAATTTGTTGACTTATTATGCATTAGTCATTAATGCTGAGGCTGGAATACACCCTGGATGGAACACCAGGGCAACATGCAAACGCATTCACCCACCCATTAACAGTTATGGGCAATTTAGCTTAACCAGTCCAACTACTTGGCTGTGGGAGGAAATGAGAGAACCCAGAGGACATGAGAAGAACGAGTAACCTGAGCAGGGGTGGCCAATATCACAAAAATATCATGTCACAATACCTGAAGACATTTCTATAACACTTGATATGTATCACAATATAAAAGTTTGTTAACAAAGGATGAGCAAAACAGTAGACTTTATCATTTCAGTAGAAATTTCTTTTTATTCTTTTATTTACTGTCTACAAAAATAAATTATTGAAAAAGAATTCTGTACTTTAAATTTTTTTTTTTACATTTTACAATTTTAATTTTAATTTCACAGTTTTAAAACAATATCACAAGACTTCCAATATCTCAGAAAAGTACAATGTAACATACATTACCACAATATGGATATTATACAATATTCACCATATTGTCTAGCCTCAATCCTAACCACAGAATCGATCTGCAGACCCTGAACCTGTGAGATAGAAATGCTCCCCACTGTGCCACAAGTTGATCAGTTTTACTAAATATCACTATGTTATACATGAAAATTTGTTTTCTGTCAGCTATCATTTTACTCATTTTTTGTGAGACATACACTACCAGTCAAAAGTTGGACACACCTACTATTTTTCATAGGTTTTTCTTTATTTTTTTTGCTTTCTACGTTGTAAAACATTACTGAATACATCAAAACTATGAAGCA
>JAQQZU010024445.1:0-11390 GCA_030068025.1 Parauchenoglanis punctatus | reverse complement strand
TGTGTGTGTGTGTGTGTGTGTGTGTGTGTGTGTGTGTGTGTGTGTGTGTGTGTGTGTGTGTGTGTGTGTGTGACCTCTATGTTCTACTCCTGCCCTAGTGTGATTTTTTTAAATTTTTTTTTGTGTGTGTGTTTTTGTTTAGTTTTTCTTGGCCTAGGTGTTAGAGTAGAGTAGTTATGGTAAGCAAAATTATCAGGAAAGAGAAACTGAGTACTGCTGGAGGAATGTGTGGTTCGAGAGTGCGTGCATGCGTGTCGGTCAGTGGAATGAGTCAGAGTTTAGACCCACAGTAAAATCAGCTGACTCCAGTTAGAGTTTGCATTGCATGAAATCAAGCACATGATCTTAAGAGCACATTGCATTGTGGTTTCATACGTAAACGAACGTATTTTGTAAGGATTTTTCCATTGACCTTTCATAATTTCGTTCACCAAAAGGGGAAAAATGTATTTGAAAATGTTTAAAAATTATTATTATTATTATTATTAATATTCATTTATTAATTGATTAGTTTTATTGTGAGGTCTGGGTAGGTGTCAGGTCACTATCCTAGTCCTTGCTACAGAACCATATGTCCATAGGAAACCCCCAACCCAACACCAAATTCAATTAAGTAGCCTGAAAAACACAGGGTTGCCGCTACTTCCTGGACTTTTGGCTAAACTCTGCCCAGGTAGGAGGAGCTAGATTAAGTCCAACTCCACCCTATGGACTTTTTGTTTGGCAGCAATGGATACTTGCATCACCTCAGGTTCTAGGTTTCAGCCAGTTAGGTTACGTACCATAAACTGGAAACAAACATCTAAAAAAGGTCTTAAACTCATAAGTTAAAAATGAAAATAAAACTGACCCATTGCTCTCTGTTAACAGATTTTATTTGACCAGGCACAGCGCTCGATCAAATCCCAGCTTCAGATGTTTGTGAAAGAGTAAGTACTGACAACGTGGCCTACACTAAACTAACAAAATGAATGCCATCGTTGACTGATTTATTCACGTTTTTGTGTTTCTCAGGGACCTGCGCAGGTTTAAGGATTCAAAGAAGCAGTTCGATAAAGTGAGTGAGGAGAAGGAGGCGGCGCTGATCAAGAATGCTCAGGCTCCTAGGAATAAACAACACGAGGTGGAGGAAGCTAACAGCATCCTCAACGCTACACGCAAATGCTTCCGCCATATTGTCTTGGATTACGTCCTCCAGGTAAACACACACCTGCAGCATGCCAGGATTCAGGACGAGGGGTTCGTTAGGGGTCTCAGAGTCACATGATGTGGTTACTAAGATTGCTAGGGTGAGGTTTGTTAGTGTGTCTAAGGCTTTGGGGTTAGTCAGATTGGGCATGTTGTTAAGGTATTGGGCTCCATGCACTCAGGGCTGTGCTGTAGTTCCATTTTTAAATAGTGTGAGTCTCATGGCTCCAGTAGCTTTGTTTGCATTTTGCAGACAGAAATCTCCAACACCTTTTTCTTTTTTTTTTTTTTTCTCCTCCAGTCTTACAGCTAGGTCACAGTGAGTGAGCATTAGCTTGGCTGTTCTTTTCTATTAATAGTTTGTTTTTTGTTTTTCTTTTCTTTTTACCTTGATCGTAATTTATGTATGACGAAGCATGAAGTCTGATGCATTTATCCAGCTTACTACAAATGTTCTTGCATATATAATGAGCATCACTGACTGTAAAACAGCGTTGGTGCCATTGTAGTTTAAGAGCCAGAAGCAGAAGTGCCTTTTTGGTTGCCTTGTTTGGTGTTTGTGCAGGTAGCCCATTAGAATTAGCTTTAGTGGTGAGGCAGACCTGGCAGTCTTTATACATTTAGCTTAGCAGCTCTCTCTTTTGGAGTACGCTGCTATAAATTCTCACTCAATAGTACTCCAGAGCGGTCTAATTTCCCCTCAGCAAAAACAGCAGATGAGCCAAATAGGGTGAATCTGGAATAATTGACAGTATTTTGAACTCTCCAATATTAAGTGACTCGCCCCCTTCCCCCATTTCACATCTATAGTGTTTCGTCTCCTCACGTTCTGTCATGGAAAAAGGAGAATGTTTTGAGTTCATTGATGTGAAATTTATCAGTGTGTGCTTTAGCCTAGCTAACATTACACGTATATAGAGATAACATCAGTTAAGTTAGATCTGAACACAACAGACCGCTGCCATACGAAAATAATCACTCAATAGCGGGATGTTATTTTCGTATAACAGCAAGGTCTGGAATGTGCTATTCTGCTTATACTTCAGCAACTTGCCATTGACTACAATGTTTAATTGTAAAATGAAGGACAAGTCGCACATTGTAGTGGTTTATATTTAGTTGTGAAATAGCCGAGAGACAAGTTAGTTGCTGTTCTCACTAACTGTATAGCTGCAATAAATAGTCCTTCTTCACCAGTCTCTCTCTCTCTCTCTCTCTCCCTCTCTCTCTCTCTCACCCTCACCCACACACCCCCACACACATTTTCCTGAGAAAACAGAAAGTTTGACTGAAACGCTTGCATCAGAAACTTCATCACATCAATGATTATGAGAATTTCTTTGTTAAACAACACATTCTTATATCCATTTATTGTTGGTCTTAGATTATGATCTAAGCTGTTACCATAGAAACAGTAACATATTAGGCTAATATTAATGCGTTCATTCTATCATTAATGTTACAGCCAGTGCTACCTGCGCTGTTGTACAAAACTAATGGTTCAAGCTTTCAGCCGTGCTGTTTTAGATAGTTGTTGATAGCTGTTTAAAGATAATCAACTTTGGGCTGGTAACAGTAACTCGACTGACCTTTTTTTCCCTCTCTGAATAGATTAATCTTCTGCAGTCCAAGAGACAATCAGAAATCCTCAAATCGGCAAGTATATTTACCTTTAATAATAATGATTTTACTACTAAATGCAAATTCTCATGTATGACTTGTTCTCTTGTTTCTTACACCTTCTTGTTTTTTTGTAATCCATGATTTAGATGCTGTCCTTCATGTATGCCCACCTGACCTTCTTCCATCAAGGTTATGATCTGTTCAGTGAACTTCACCCACTAATGAAGCAGCTCGGGGGGCAGGTAGGGCAAACGTTCCATCCAATTCCACTTCATTTAAACAAATTTTAGCCACAGCTACAAAGAACTGGTAACATGCTGACGATGTTAAGAGAGATGTGACTTGCTGTTGCTTTCAGACAGGTTGTTGGATTTTATGAGCGCACTGGAAATCCTCTACTACGCTCCATACTCATCAGTGTATAGTATGAATAGTGATCATGTAGTGATCAAGGTGTGATTTTCGGGCAGATGCTAATGGGCTGTTTCTCAATATTAAGGAAGAATGTGTGTTCTTGGGACGTGTTCTTGTGACACAAGCAAGGAGATGCGCCTGCATGAGTTTAGCTTAGGTGCTGAATAAAGGCGGCACAAAACCACTTTTTCTTCTCTGATACTGATACTGAAACCTTGAGTATCAGGCCAGTACCGTTATCCATCCAATATTAAAAAATTACAAAGCTTTAAATTTTAAATTTCATAAATGTCAAGACGTAGAAAGTTATAAATATAATTAAATCAATCCTAACAAAATTCAAACCATTCAAGTCTCTTTATAGGTACACATTTCCATTTCCAAAAATAGATTTCTATTTTAAATCCAATTCCAATCGTTGCCATTTGTTGCAGGATCTGATATCTGAGCCACCGTTTTTTTAAATTTTTTTTTAATTTATTTATTTATTTAATATCAGATGTCAGGTCGGTACTGATACTGCTGCCATCTCTTGTGCTAACAGCTTCCTGTTTCACTAAGTGTGGCACAGGGAGGTAGAAACTTCCAACTAGAATGTGGAAATTGCCCCTAGGGGTGGGTGTGTGTGTTGGGTGTGATTGTGCATGGAGCTGTCATTTACTGGCATCACATCCAAGATATATTCCTGCCTCACATTCCAGCATTACTGGGATAGACTCTCAATCCACTGCCAACCCTGAACAAGATGAATGAATGATCACCTTTATCACACCATATCTGTACCTCGCACAGTAGGACACAACATTTTATATTGAAGCAGGGAATTCCATAAAAAGTTCTGGTTTCTTTTGTAGATGGGGAACATTGTATAAAGTTTAAATGCATTCCAAGACCTGAAAATAGGGAAATTCAGAAAATGTTGCTTTTTAAAAACTTTTGTAGATGTACTTTTGTAGCCTCCTAATGTACTTCACATTTACTGTTTTCCATTTTCATGGTATAGTTCAGGACCTTCAAAAATGATATTTGAAAACATTAAATGTGTGGAAAGTTAAAAAAAAAAAAAAAATAGGAAAATTAAAATTAAATAAAAAAATTTTATTAACTAGATCAGATTCTCACTGTAGTCTTCCACAAGCTTCTCTGCTACTTTGCCGGCATTGTTACGTTATTGTCTTTATGCCATTTTATTAGGTTTGATTGGATCATTGTTCTGCTGGAAGACCCAGTTGGACCCATTTTTAACTTTCTGGGTGACGCCTCGAGGTTTTGCTTCAGTAATTGTAGATAATTCTCCTTATTCATTGTGCCTAATATTTTGTGAAGCACATTAGTCTCTCTCCAATCAAAACACCCTCACAACATGATGCTGCCACCCCATGCTTCACAGATGGGATGATGTTCTTCAGATTAAAAACCTCACCCTTTTTCTCCATCACATGGCAGTGATCATTATGGCCAAACAGTTCAACTGTTGTTTCATCTCACCAGAGAACACTGCTCCGAAAGGCTGCAAAGTTTAGTCTGGCTTTTTGGTGTCTCGAGGTAGGGGCTTCTTCCTTGTTCAGCAGCCTTTCAGGCCATGGTGATGTAAGAGTCCATTAATACTGGAGGTACACGTTTGGTACCTGGTGCCTCCATGACCAGATCCTTTGTTGTGGTCATGAGGTTTATCACTGGGAGTTAATTTGTGCCTCTTGCACAAATGCAGTGTCTGTGTGGTCCCAAGGTGTTTAATATTCGCATACTGTTGTTTATACAGATGCTTGTGGTACCATCAGGTGTTTGGAAATTGCTCCTAAGGAGAAAGAGGGTTTTTTTCCCCTGAGCTCTTGGTTGAGTTGCTTGGATTTTCCCATGGCATCAAGATGGGAAAGATACTGGCTCATAGGTTTGGGACATTTGGCAATAGTAATTGGGAATTGCCCATAAAGTCCAACAATCATGTTTATCAAACTAGACAATTTAAGTGTCTCTGAGAAAATGTGCTTTCAGCAGCTTTAAGATAAACAAAAACAAAGTCTGTCGTATCTTGTAATACGAGTTTCCTCTTCATCTATTGTATATCCATTACGAACTTAACCTTCTGCTTGACTTCAGAGCAAAGCAGCAAAACAACTTTCTCAGATGCATCTGAACTGTCCATGCTGTCCATCACATAAAGCCACGAATGTCTTCACTTTTCCAACATGAGCGAGGATCTAAATAAAGAAAATGAAACAGTTGGTTGTTTTATCAGGGCTACATCACTGTACAGGAATTCAATAATTATCTCCACTGCTGTCACCAGAGAGCACATGCACATGTAGTTTATAAAAACTAAATGTAGTTTATCTCATTTTATTTAAACTTAGTTATGGGCTTAATTACAACTAATAACTGATTACATTTATGTACAGTCTCTACTTCCTTTTTGCAACATTCCTGACCTTGATAACAAGTAATTAACACTAAAAAAATTTAGCTAAATGCTAATGATAGCAATTGCAGTTACAGCTAACTTGTAACCAGCTTCTGGTATTTTTTGTGCTGTAATGACTTAAGGTGTACACAACTCCTAATATGTGTTACATTTGTCTGACCTTCTTTTCCCCCTCAAAGGCACAAAGGTGATCTTATCATCAGTGGGTTATAGTCAGGGGGCACGACAGGATGATGGCATGTCGCATATGATCTCACAAGCCTAGTGACGTTAATGTTAGGTCCTTTTACAGCCACAAGGGCATGCTCAATTAACTCCTAATTATGACAACTGGCCAATCAGAAGCCTCTAAATGTCATTACATCAATTTCCGGAATCTTCCAGACTGTTTAAAGGGACAGTCAACTTGATGTGTGTAAACTTGGAAATCTGATATTGTGAATTAAATCTGAAATAAATCTCTAATCTGTTAATAAAAGTCTTTAATCTGTTTCCAAGATGAGAGACACTTTTGTGTGTCTGTATGATTTCAGTGTACTATATAAACCCAGGTTTGAGCTCCTTTACGTCATAGGATGGGGACATATTTTACATCAGTGGTTTTAGTTTTATTTTTGCTTTAACCCAATTGTGATGGTGCACAGGAACCTGACACTGGAAAGAGGAAGTGGAGGCTGAAGGAATGACTGGTTATTCCCAGTCTGGGTATTCCCAGACACTGCGTGCGTGCGTGCGTGCGTGCGTGTTAGAGGTTAGTGTTAGCTGAAGCTGTAGTAGAGTATGAGGGAATTAACATCAGACCTGGGATGTTAGCTAATCAGGAGTGTGTTTTATAGAAGTTGAGCTGTGTGTCAGTGTGTGTGTAAGAGAGTGTACCATCATGAAGCTGAAGAACGTACAGGGGCTGTGTAGACTGCCATGGAGAAGCTGTCCACAGGTGTGTGCGCGTGTGTGTGTGTGTGTGTGTGTGTGTGTGTGTGTGTGTGTGTGAGAGAGAGAGTGAGAGAAAGACTGTGTGTGTGTGTGAGCGAGAGTGTGTGAGAGAGAGTGAGAGAAAGACTGTGTGTGTGTGTGAGCGAGAGTGTGTGTGAGAGAGAGAGTGAGAGAAAGACTGTGTGTGTGTGTGTGTGTGTGTGTGAGCGAGAGTGTGTGAGAGAGAGAGTGAGAGAAAGACGGTGTGTGTGTGTGTACATTAGCACACCATGCTTTAGCTAGTTGTATTTCAGAGTTGTTTCCTTTTACTGAATGATCACATGTAGACTGATTACTGTAATGGTTGTCTGTTTATATATATTTTATTATTTGTTATGGTATTATGGTTTATGCCCAAGCGGGGGCTTCTTTATGCCCATGCAGAAGACTGTCCTTTGTGTCCAAGTGAGGGCCTTTCCATGCCTGAGCTGGAGGCTCTTTACCTTGTCCAAGCAGGGGTATTTAATGCTTTAATAGGGGCATCTCTCTCCATGCTTCTCTCCTCTCTTAGTTGGAAGCCTTGCCCTGCAAAAGCAGGACATGTATCTTTATGCCCTCGTGGGGGCTTCTTTCTGCCCATGCAAGGGCTTTTCCATGCCCAAGTAGCAGCTTCATGCCCAACTGGAGGCCTCGCCATGCCTAAGGGAGGCTTTTGTTGGCCTGAGTGGGGGCCTCTTTATACCCATGCTGATTCTGGGGCCTGGTCTTGCCCAAGCAGGGGCTTTTTATGCCCAAGTGGGGGCATCTCTCTTAATGCTTCTCCAGCCTAAGTGGACGCCTCCCCTTGCCAAAGCAGGAAAGAATGAGGAAAGTTTTTATGGCTAAAATATAATCATTGGTTCTGGAATTTGTTTTAACCGGGTTTATGTCTCATATTAACCGGTTTTATATGAAGCAGCAAGAAAGAATTGTGAATAGAACTGAAAACACATTTAACCTGATCCTGAAGGGACTTCCAAAGAAAGCTGTCTTATAATAACTGGTTATTCTCTCTCTCTCTCTCTCTCTCTCTCTCTCTCTCTCTCTCTCTTTTAACATTGCGATGTGTGTGTGTGTGTGTGTGTGTGTGTGTGTGTGTGTGTGTGTGTTTTAGTTGGAGCAGTTGATGATGGATGCAGCTAAGGATAAGAGGGACATGGAAACAAAACACTCTACTATTCAGCAAAAGGTAAAAATAAACGATCACTATTCCTCCCATTTCTCACTCTCTGTTTCTCTCACTCTGACTCTGGCTCTCTGGCCATCTCTCCAGTACAACAACAAGCACATCAACCAAAATGACAATAACAACGAACAGTCTGGATGGGTGGGTTGATGTGTGGGCCCGTGTCGGTGGGTAGGTGTGGGTGTGTGTGGATGTGTTATTGGTTGGTTGATTGGATGAACTTTGATCATTTGATCCTGCTTTTTTTCCCTCCCAAAATTAATTATGTGGTTCCAAGTTATTACACTTCTCGCAAAACTTTGATACTTGGTAGAAACCAAGCATGCAGTTTATTCATTTTTTTTCCTTCTTTTCTAAAACTCCAGTGTGACTTTATTTTTTTAAAGGCTTGATGATTTTTAGTGGCCACAAAAGTCAGCGGTGGAGATATTTGCTTCAAAGTGAAACCAAAATCTAGTGAAAGGTGCCAACATTTTTCAGAAGTGTAAAACAACAGCAGCAAAGCTGTGTACTGAGTGTTCACCTTGAGACATTTAAAAAAAGACAGGTGATGAACATTTACATTGCACACAATTTTAAGAAAGGAATAAAACACGTCCGTGCGGGCTGTTTCAGGAAAATAATGCTCAAGTGACAGGCTGTTGTGATGCAGCTGGATGCAAAGAGAAAGTGTTTTATTGCTCTTCTACCACAGAATCCTGCCAACAATTACACTGTTTAATTTATTAACAAATGACATCATATTTTATTCTGTAATTTTGTCTTATTTTTTTTTTTAACACATGTAATTTTGTGGAACACTGGTGAAACGAGTTCGTCCTGGTTCTCATGTATGCTGTAGCAGTTGTCCCCTCATCAGCCTCTCTTTTTCTATCTTTTGAAGAGAAGTAGTAAAAAAAAAAATATATATATATATGGACCCCTCTCTCCTGACACTGTTGCAGTTAATTAGTGAGTGTGACTTGGTTTCGGTTTCTGTGGAGCATCCCCGTACAAGGCCCTGTGAGAGAGCTGTTACTATAAGAACGATAATGCATTAGAATGAGCGCATTAATATGAACCTGTGATTTGCAGATGCGCTACTGTCAGAGCTGCTGTTATAGAAATGAATCAACACCTTCTGACCACTCACAGTCCACAATTCAACAGGATTAAGGTGCAAGGTGAAATAAAAAATGGATAGTGTTTGAATCGAACAACTGCGCTTACATGCCTATCCTGTACAGGTGTGTACATTACTCTAGTTTATAATAAACACCTTTAATGATTAATGATGAATATGATAGGGGACACTGCTGGATGGATGGCGATGTAAGCTGATCTGTAAGGATCTGTGATGTGTGTGCTGCAGTCATGCTCATGTTTTATTCAGTTGTAGTAGAAACAGTTCAGTACCCCAATACACCAATGTAAGAGCCGCCAGTGTCTCCACTGGTCAATGGCACCTGAGAATATGCCATGCTTCACCGGAATATGCTTTTCCCTTTCACTTGTTTGTTGGAACGATCACACTGATGAAAATGAGACATGTGTGTGTTTTCTATCCTGTTGTGAGAACCAGATGTGACCTAAATCACAAGCGTGTCCCTGAGTGTGAGTGGTAAACCCCTTCCAGTTTATTAGTCTGCTATTTAATTTTTTCCACCGGTCATTAGATCTTTTTTTTAATGATAACGTTAACATGATCTCGTATCGTAATTTTAACAACACTGTACTACTAGCTAATGAACACTGCTCTCGTTTAGGGCTGCAACAATGGCCTGATGGTTTCATACAGCGCGCTATGCTGTGCGCTTCCACATAGCAAACAAACTGAGAACATCGCGGAAGTGCACAATGTGAGCCGCTAAGCTGCGAGCGCAGTGCTCGGCGTGAGGGGGAATTACGTGACAACTCTCTTTAACTCAACAATTAGTAGTATTTTTATGTTTGTCTGGTATAAAATTGCACCGCTGAACGGCATGCTGGGTACAGCTCACTAGCCGGCCAGGCATAACAGTGTGTTAGAGCTGGGAGAGGCTCCATCACTGCGCTACAGCAAAGAACTAAAAACAGTTTTTTGATTGAGGATGAAGAAAGTGAGACTGGAGATGCACTAGAAGAGCAGAACTTTTGTTTGGAAAAGGAAGCAGTCTTAAAGCTGGTGGCATACCTCTTACTCTTGTTTTTTTTTCCTTCTCGAGGGGAGTTTTTTTTTTTTTTTTTTTTTTTGTGTGTACTACTTTGCAGATTGCACAATTAACATGGTTTACATTATGCAGTTCATACTGATTCCTTCATATATTTGCCATTTGAAGAGCCTATAATAATAAAATTAAATCAAATCCAATTATAACCAATCCAATCACTCCACTGGCCCAAATGACCAATTATCATCCAGCCACAACTCCAGGCTGCAACTACCTCAGCACTGCTTTGTTGATTCACAGAAGGGCTGATAAGTGATGTACCATGAAACCACCAGAATCTTAAAAATACCACAATACCATTTTTTGGTCATACCACCCTGCATTAATTAATACATATAAAATGTCTTTTTTTGTGTTTTTTTTTTTTGTTCATCAATTAATCAAAGAAATAATTAACTGATTATCAAAATAATGGTTTTGTTTCAACCCTGCTCTCATCGATCGCTTCAGTAGGGGGTGGGCGGGCGTTGTGTAGCTTTGGTGTTGTGTAGCTTTCTCAAAAATAAAAAGGTGCATGTTGCATACATTCCACGTGGATTTAAACCAATTCTGAAAGCTTAACGTCTTCTCCTGAGCTCATCTCTCTTCCACGGTGTGTACATTTAAGCATAATGTAGGCTTGTGCAATATTATTAATATATCACCATTGGATATTACATTGCCCTGATATCAGTGACATTTTTTCGCAGGTTGTTATTTTACCAGACCTGCCAACCGTTAGTTTAATAAATAAACCGACAGTTTGTGTATAAGCTCTGCAAAAACATTAGCATATGCTAATGTTGGAGAGTAAAGGGCTAATGTTTGGGTGCATTGCATTATGGGTATTGTAGGTTTGAGTGGGGGTTCAGGCTGTGTGTGTGAGATCTGAGCAGGGCTGACCTGATGTGTAGTGACTGGGAAGTGCTGACCAGCTGTAAAGTGACTGGATTCATTCACTGCCATGGTTAGGTGAGAGGGATAGAGGGAGACAGAGAGACAAATGTAGAGGGGGAGAGGAGGAGGAGAGGGAGATGGTGATGGCAGGATATGGACAGAGGGCAAGGAATAGAAGGACAGGGAAAGAGCAAGGAAGTGAAAGAGAGAGGGGGGACTAAAGGGATGGAGGGAGGGGGAGGGGAAGAGGGGGATAGTGAGAGGTAGAGAGAGGAAGGATTGAAAGAGAAATGTGTGTATTAGCATTTCTAACGCTTCTCTTTTCTCTCTGTACTTTACCAAGGCTGCTCAGCAGGTGAGTCTGTCTCTCCTTTTCCTCATTCTGCTTTCGCTTCACTCCATGTTAAAGCCTCTGACCGTCTGTGACTCTTTATTCTGACATTTGTAAGGTCTCCACACACACACACACACACACACACACACACACACACACACACACACACACACACACACCTGAGAGCAAGGTGTTTTTAACATGTGC
>JAQQZU010024444.1:0-11397 GCA_030068025.1 Parauchenoglanis punctatus | reverse complement strand
CTGACTGCTGTTGGACACTGCAACGTGATGCACCAGACATTGAAAACAAAAGAAAATCAGGAGCAAAACACTTTTAAATCTGTTGAATTATGCGAAACATAAACGTGACTAAATACGTTATTGTCAGTAAATGTATAAATGTCTATTTCTTAGAGTTCCTATGTGATGCAGTAAAACTAAAACTGTATTTGTGCATACCCAGTAGGTACCCGTCACAATCAGCAAAAACTTTTCAGGAAGCAAGACTTTTCAAAAAAACTGATCATGTAAAGTTCTGATGTGAAAATGGTTACAATAATCTGGTTACATAAGTGTGTGTACCCTTTTATAATTGAGGCTGTAGCTGTGTTCAGAATGAACCAACATTCAATTGATTGATCACATTCAATCTCATGTTCAAAGTAATTATCATACAGCTGTCAGACCAGCTGTTTCTGTAGGATTTTCTTGACATCTTTTTGGTTTCATCTGACTGCTGAAGCCATGGTCCACAAGGAGTTTACAAAGCCTGTATGGTATCTCACTTATTTGAAAGGTAAATGATCAAGAAAGGGGGAATAATTGAATTTCCAATACAATACAATATAGGATGTCCCTTCAAAAATTTCAAAAGGACAAAAGACAACCTTACCATGGAGGCTGCCAGGAGACCCATGGCAACATTAAAGGGGCCGCAGGAACATCTGAAAAGTAATGACCATTCTCTGCACGTAACAGCAATCTCTCGTATTCTTCATAAATCTGGGCTACGGGGTAAGGTGGCTAGACCTTTCTCACAAAAAACATTCAAGCCCAAATGAATCACCCTAAACCATGTGACAAAATGTTATGGTCTGATAAGAACAATTTCAAAAGGTATAATAATTCCAAAAGATATGTTTGGCGCAACAAAAGCATATCACCAAAAGAACAGCATACCCACAGTGAAGCATGATGGTGGCAGCATCATGCTTTAGGCTTGTAATAGAAATTTAACTAAAGTATTGCTGTGTACATGCTCACATTAATAAAGTTGAGAAAGAAATGTTTATATAGGTGTGGAAACTGCTAGGAGTGGCAGTTTCGAGACTTGCATGCCTTAAAAGAAGAACTATTTGTGCTACTCTTTAACTATCTGTTAAAGAATAGCTCCCTCTTATCGGAGGATAGGGTGTACCCCACCCTCTGCTAAGCTTATCTGACCTTACAGCCAGAACGCTCGCAGGTTAAAATCGGCACGCGGCCTATAACTACTTGTGTGGTGTGTGTGAAAAGAGGGCTCTCTCGCTTTCTCGCTTTTCTCCCTTTCTGGCTCCCTTGCTCTTTTTCTATTTCCTGTTCTTTCCTGTCCTTTCCTTTCTTACTGATCAATAAAGAACTCCTTCACGGACAGTTTGAGACTCAGTTTGTGTCTGTCTTCAGAGATTCCACCACAGGCTTTAGGCTTTTCTTCAGCCAGAACTAGGGCTTTTTATCAAGGTGGAGAGAATCATGAATAGCTACAAAATACCAATCAATTTTAGTGCAAAATATTCAGGTATCTGACGATGTAAGCTGAAGATGAATAGGAATTTCACCTTTCAGCACACCAATGACCCAAAGCATACGGTTGCAGTCAGAAATATAAACCCCATAAAGATTGTAAGTATTTACCAATGAAAGTTTTTCAAAGAGCTAGATTTTACTTTGGATGACTTCATCAGTTATACATAAATCAACAAAGAAAATGTATGCTGTAGTATTCATGAGTAACAGGATATTTTGCTAATATAGCCATGACACAATTATTCAACCCTTATATTATATTGCTCTTTTTAAAACCTGCTGGTTTCTATGGCCAAAAGTGGAACTAAAACATAATTTAAGCCTTTGGGAATTCTATGATGATCATTAAATGCCTTCAACTGTAATGCATATATAAACCCCACCCATGAAGGTGTTAATGGTGAGTTACAATCATGGGTAAGATTAAGAAGCATTCACAAAATCTAAGAGAGGAAATTATTTCATTACACCTGAAGGCCATTGGTTATAAGCATTTTAATATTCCAAAAACTTAACATTCCAAGATGCACCATTGGGATTATAAGGAAGTTTAAAACTAATGGCCCATCTGCAAACCTGCCTGGCCGAGAGAGAAAGGCCAAAATCTCATCAAGAACCGTTAACAACTTTGTCAGGACAACTAAGAAAAACCTCTGTATTGCTGTAAAACACCTACAGGATGACCTGATGAAGGCCTGGGCAACTATAAGATGAGCACTGAATAAACAAGGATTTCATGGCCGCACTCCACTCTTTATTTGCATAGGCCTACAGAGGGAAGCAGTTTTGGGAAACAAAATTTAATTGGAACTGTTTGAACACATGGACCAGCAGTATGTCTGGCATGACTAAGGCCAGGCTTATGACCAAAAGAATATCATCTCCACAGTCAATCATGAAGGTGGGTCAATGATTATGTGGGGATGTTTTTCTGCTGATTGTACTGTTTTTCTACATGGCAATCTTTACCATGTATCTGGCATCATGGATTCCCATAAATACATACCAGGCCATTTTAAAGAGAAATGTGATGCCTTCTTTTCAGATTGAAAAAAGTTTGAGTGGTTTTTAGCAGTCAAAGTAGCTCGAGTCCACACCTCCAAACTCATTTTCTTAATAAGACTCCAGGTATGCTAACACCTGACTCCAGTTAGCTTTTTTTTTTGAGGTCTTTAACTCAAGGTTTCACTTACTTTTTCCATTAACACTATGAGTTTTTATATGTTTTTATGGGGGTTTTTTTATGAGTTTTATATGTTCTCAATAAAGACATGAAAGATCAGATCTTTTTTGTATTTTTATTTTAGGCACATTATATTTGTCAATACCCTTGACTTAGATGAAGATCAGATCACATTTTATGACAAATTAATGCAGAAAACCATGAACTTCCAAAAGGTTCGCATACTTTTTCTTGCCACTGTATATATATTTTTTGTTGTTTAATGAGGCTTTTTGTCCTATATATTCATTAACCTTGATTCATGTAACAATAATGTCTTTTGAGGTGAGAGTGTTGAATATATCTGATTGCCAATGTACCACCAAATCAACAAAGGAATGGCTTAACCAAAAGATCAGTCTGCAAACTAAATGCAACTAAAAATCTGTGCAGTGACTTGAAGTGAGCTATACACAGGAAATGCCCTCACAAGTTGATGGCTCTAGATTGTTTTTGGAAAGAGTGGGAGAATATTGCCAAGATGTGCTATGTTGATGGAATCTTACCTAAAAAAAACT
The DNA here is from genome assembly GCA_030068025.1 of Parauchenoglanis punctatus. Classification (NCBI taxonomy): domain Eukaryota; kingdom Metazoa; phylum Chordata; class Actinopteri; order Siluriformes; family Auchenoglanididae; genus Parauchenoglanis; species Parauchenoglanis punctatus. The sequence continues at coordinate 8,133 of JAQQZU010024444.1, read as the reverse complement.
GAGTGGTGTAATATCAAAATGTGCTTCAACAAATTATTGGTTTAGGGGTATGAACATATATACAACTAGGTAACTATAATTTTTTATTTTTTTTAATCTTTTTTTCCCACCTAATACTTTGCAATTTCATATTAAAAGTGGGAAATGTTGATGAAAGTTGTCATGATTTATCTGAGGTTCATTTTTTTACTTCACAAAAACCTGCCATTTTAAGAGGGGTGTGTAGACTTTTTTTATATCCACTATATACAGTGCATCCGGAAAGTATTCACAGCTCATCACTTTTTCCACATTTTGTTATGTCACAGCATTATTCCAAAATGGATTAAATAATTTTTTTTTCCTCAGAATTCTACACACAACACCCCATAATGACCATGTGAAAAATGTTTACTTGAGGTTTTTGCAAATTTATTAAAAATAAATATATATATATATATGGGAATATAATATGTAAATGCCAGTGTACTCTAATCCATAATCATTTTTCTCGTTGCAGGTTATACTCATCATGAGACAGGTGCAGGAGCCTCAACTTCATATGCTGAGTCCAAAGATGCAAGTGGATCAGAACTCAGTCAGTCTGCATTTCCCTTCTCTATGTCCAGTCACTTCAGTAAGTTTCAGTATATACAGACAGGGGTGTTTGAATATTGTTAGGTTAAGATTGAGACTGATCCTTTCTGCTTTTTATAGATTAATAAATTAAACACAGGTCCTATTAATATGATCCTATAAAAATACTAAATATGATAATAAAAAAAAAATAGCTGATTATGCCAGTGATGTTGTTACCTTAGTAACAGTAACATCCCTTCCCAATTCATCCCCCTTTTGTACTTTTGTACTCTTCTCCAAACTCCAAATGTTTTCAGAAATTCTAACAAGAATATATTAGGCATGCTATTAATGTTGTAAGTGATGTTTAATGTACACGATTAAGTATTCAGTTACTGATTTAAAATTAAATGTTGTATCTGTATGCACAGTGTGTAGCCAGTCCATCCTGAGAGAGGCAAGCAAAGTTCTCGGTGGAACTGCACCTTCAAAAACATACTGTTTTCCAAACCTACCAACAGGTTTGTCACCTTTTTCAGATTTCAGACTTTTCAAATAGCCTGCAAACTATAAGCATACAAACCACTCCCAAAAGGCACTGTACCTGAAGGGAATAGGGAATTATCAAATCGTGAAATTATTAGAAGGATGAAAAGTAGTTCAGCTTTATTTCCCTTATTTTACTCTTTTTGCTGAATGTCATATGCTAACTTTTCTTAATCACAGTGCAGGGACAGAGCTATGCATCTGTATTTCTCAGTGTGGTGAGACCTTCTAAAAGAGATCCAATTATAGGTACGTGTGCATGAAACTTTCCATTAGCGTGCCATTTTGTCTGTGGAGAAAAATGTGTTTGCGTGAAACATACTTTGTGTTTGCAGGTCTTTCTGATGTATTGGAGTGCCGAAGAATTTCACGGCCAACGTTTTTCCTGTGTCTAAACTGTGAGGAGAAAGTTAGCAAAGAGAACTTCTGTACCCATATGACCGGTGAACGGCACCAATACTTGTCCATTGTAAGTGCAAGAATGTTTATGTTCACAATAGGCTGTATTCAGAGTCACTGACTGCATCAATATTTATGCAGGAAAATAAATAATTATCCAAAATCCAGTAATTTATTCAATGGATGAAGACTGTTTTATAATAAGTTTGGTATTTTGATTTGTCAACTTAATAAAAAATAATTCAAATTTTTCTGTCAATTCCTGGCAGTGTCTCTGATTAAGATGTCTTCCATCCAAAAAAAAAAAACCTTTTGTGTGCTTTAAAGGGATGACCCTATTAGTTAATTTATTAATTAATCAATAGTATGGCAACTCTCTGAATAGCACTTAGGTTAGTAGTTACGTCTGATGTCTGAACAACAATGTGCACAATTTGAATATTAAATCCTCACTATGTGAGCTTAACTCAGCTCTGAATATGGCCCATTGTAGTTAATTAAAATATCCTCGAAGCATTAATTTAGTTTTGCATTAAACAAATTTTCATATGCTGTTCTTTTAGAGAACTCAGTATCAAGCGATATTTCAGCGCTGGCAGTGCCAGGCCATGAATCATATGACCATTCGTGACTTGGCTGAGAAACTGGCATTGGCAGAGAAGGGTTCTGATGCTAAGGTAAGCCATCTAGGGTTAATGTGCTTAATTTCATGAAACTGCTTCTGTGAATAAATCAGAAAGATATTTTGTCTGTTTTGTGTTTTTCCCCCAAGCAAATAACATAACTGCATTTGCATGACCCATACATGATGGATGAACAAGATTGCGCTACTAGTAATCAGAAAACATTGTGGATCTTATAAGAGCTGGAATAAAGACAATACTGGGGAGGATCTATGCATAATAAAGCTATTAATCTTTTAAAGCATAAGCCTCATGTAAAATTATAGATTTTCACCCGATTTTATATTTTTAGGAGGCACAGAAACACATGTACACTCACTGAGCACTTTATTATGAACACATATACATCTTTATTTATGTAATTACCTAATCATTGTGCAATTACCTAATCATTGTAATCATTATGCATAAAACTGCATAAAAATGTAGATATGGGACAGCAGCTTCGAGTAATGTTCATATCAACCATCTGAAGGGGTGGGAAAATGTGATCTCAATTTTCTATTTTTTTCAATATTTCTATAACTGCTGATATCCTGGGATTTTTCACACACAACAGTATCTAGAGTTTACTCATAATGGTACAATTAAGACAAAACATCCAGTGAGCATCAGTTCTGTGGACGGAAACACCTTGTTGCTGAGAGAGGTCAATAGAGAATGGCAAAACTGGTTCAAGCTGACAGAAAAGCATCTTAGAATGCACAAAACATCAGACTTTGAGGCAGTTGGGCTGAAGACCATGTCAGTTTCAACTTCTGCATGGCTGCAGTGGGCACAGGCTAGACAGTTAAAGATTGAAATGGAAAAATATAGCATGGTCTGATGAATCTTGATTACTTCTGAAGCACACAGATGGTAGGGTCAGAATTTGGCACCAATGGCATGAATCCATGAACTGAACCTGCCTTGTGTCAACAGTCCAGGCTGGTGGAGGTGGTGTAGCGGTGTGGGGAATGCTTTCTTGGCACACTTTGGGCCTGTTTGTTTGAATGCCACACTTTGGGATGTGGTAGAACGGGAGATTCACAGCATGAAAGTGCACCTGAAAAATCTGAAGGAATTGTGTGATGCAATCATGTCACCATGGACCACAATCTCAGGGGAATGTGTCCAGCATCTTGTGGGTCCATGCCACAAAGAATTGAGGATGTTTTGGGAGCAAAGTGAGGCTCTGCCCTGTATTAGTATAGTGTTCCTAATAAAGTGTTCAGTGAATGTATATTCTGCTCTGATTCCTCTATGAAATAAAGCATATAGTATGACATTGTATTCCTTTAACTGTACAATTGTATTCCTTTAACTTTCTCTGTACTAGAACATAATATTCACTTGTGCTGGGACTCTTATCTGGAGTATCCCAGTAATTAATATCTTGAATATTTTACACTTCAGCTCTGTGTTTATGTTGTACAGGTCATCAAGTTGAACCAAAACCAGTATGAATCTCTGTATTTGGCAGACTTCCATAATGGTTAGTGTCTGCATGTTGTATATACATTCTTATATATATTCTTATGTATATAAATTCTTTAAAAATCAGACAATGTGATTTTCTGGATTTTTTTCCCCATTTTGTCTCTCATAGCTGAGGTATACCTTTGATGAAAATTACAGGCCTCTCTCATCTTTTTAAGTGGGAGAACTTGCACAATTGTTGGCTGACTAAATACTTTTTTGCCCAACTGTACACTATGGCCAAAAGTATGTGGACACATGACCATCACACCCATGTATGCGCCTTCCACGAACTGTTGCCACAAAGTTGGAAGCACACAATTGTCTAGAATGTCTTTGTATACCTAAGCGTTAATACTTCCCCTCACTGGAACAAAGAGGCCCAAGCCTGTTTCATGATAATGCCCCTATGCACAAAGTGAGGTCCAGAAAGCTATGGATTCGCAGGGGTGGTGTGGAAGAACTACAGTGGCCTTCAGGAGAGCCCTGACCTCAACCCTTTGAATACCCTCGATCCTCTAGAATAAAACGCTAACTACATGTCAGACTTTCTCAACCACTGATGGTGTCTGATCTTAGAAATTCTCTTGTGGTTAAATGGTTAGAAATCTTCACTGCCATGCACGTCTGCAGAAGAGTTCCCAGAAAAGTACAGGTTATTATAACTGCAAAGGGGAGACTAAATTGGGTTTGGGATGTTCAACAAGCACATATGGGTGTGACTGGTCAGATGTCAATGGACTTTTAGTATATAGTGTTTAGCTTAGCAAAATGTATAATAACATAATCTGCTGACACTTAGATGCATAGCAAATGCAAATGTGTATCATGTCATATATATTGGTCAGCTGGTTCTCTATTTGCCAATTTTAGCAATTGAAATACTACAAAGGATATTTGGACCATGTTTGGATGAGAGCTCTCAGCCATCACACTTTGCAGGTGAGAATCAGATAAGTAACGGTAGCTGTACAACCATATTGTGCAACTCTTTACACAGCCCCTATGTATAGAGAATAGGACAATACTGGGATTACTTGTTTCATTTGGCTATCCTGGTCACATTTCACATGCTCATGTCCTTCATGTCTTTATCTGTGCTCCAGAAATCTCTACAGTGAGGTCAGAGTGTGTGAAAGCTGAAAAAAGAGATCATCAGTCACAACAAAGCTGTAACAACACAACACAAATTCTGGAACTTCACAGTATTCAAGTACCACTCAAAGGTAAAGCCATTAAAATGAAATAAACTTCCTCCTGTGAACTGGTTGATGATTATTGATACTTTAACTGATTTAATTGTTCATCATGACTGTTTTCCAGAATTTGACGGTGCACAGGAAAAACTTGGAAGAACCTCTACAGCATGTACCAGCATGCACAATCAGCTGCAGCAGAGTCAAAGCTCTCTAAAAGCTTTGCCAGGGAGTGAGGCTCAAACACCACAGCCCCAGCATCAGTCTGTGTTACAAATAGATCTGACAGCTGAATCTGACAGCAGGAAATCTTCACTCCACTCTTCTAAGCCAATCACTAAAAGAAAAAAGGAAAAACCTGCTATAGGTGTGTAGTCTAGTAAAGCTTTCCCTAAAGCCATCCATATCTGTCCATCATGTATAAAAATGTGATTCTTTGTTTTATTGTGCTAATGAAAATTTCTATTATTGACAAGTATGGATCATATTCAAGTATAATTTTTTTTTTATAAATGTATTTTTCTATCTTCATTACTGTTAGCTGGAAATTTGCAAATGGGTACAGACAACCTACCCTGCTAATCACAATTGAATTTAGATAAAAAACATTTAAACTGTTTGTTCTATCTTTCAATGCTTGTGTCATTTTCTATTTCAGATTGTCCAAATTTAATTGCCTTAGAAACGCCCGAGTCAGCTGCTGTAGGTTTACGAGAAAGAAGGCCCACTCATATGTTTCCTTGCACACCCACAATCAAACAGCAGAAAACTGGTGATGATGAGGGTAATGTAACTTTTGCAAATTTTAATGTTTTGTATTGAGCCTGGAAAATAAGTTTTTTTTTTCCAACCTAATCTCTATCTACCGCATTCTTAGCATGATTACCACAGCCAAGAGTTTTGATGCATTTCCATGTACTGAGGACACATCTGTTTATTTTCTGTCAATCACTCACACTTATAATGGAGGATGATGCTAGTTAATAATATACAGAACAGTTGTTGGGATGGCCCATAAAGATTTATGTAAAACATATTCTTGTAAACAGTATTTTTGTTAGTTATTTTGTTTTATTTTTTCACATTCATCTCTAAATCAATATACTGTAATTTGTTCTGTCAGAGATGAGACAACTTTTTTAATGAAAGAAGTATTTGTGGTTGTGCATTTCCCACATAATCATTGTAGCTCAGAATTAACAATTTTTTTGGGAAAGCTTAAATTACTGCAGTTTCAGTATTACTCCTGTGTTAGACCGATGATTAGGAACATATAAGAACAGTTTTGTTAAATGTCCACTATGTAGGATTGTAGGATTCAGTTGATTGCAACCACCTGAATGTCCCTCTCTTACCAACCTTTCCCAAGCATGTATTAGAACGTGCAGTGGCAATCAGGTATCTGACGTATACTTCCAGTACTTACATTTATGCTCCCTTGTTTGTTTTCATGCTAAATAATCAGTATGGTCCTCCAGTTTACAAAATTTTGGTTCCCTTTTTCTTCATCTTCCTTTCGGATTCCTGCTTGCACTTGTAGAAACTGGGAAGGCAGTTTCTAGAGGTTTGTCTGTTCTGGGCTACTGAAGCAGCGCAACATGGCAGCTCTGTGGAAGAGGGTCTGCTTCCTATGTAAATATGAAGGGCTGATTCTAAGCTTATGAAAACACAATGATTGATGGTTTCAGGCTATTTTTGTATAGACTAATGAACATATACCGTATGAATATTATATTCTATTTCTGCTAATAGCTGTCCCCAAGTCCTACATAGTGGACCTTGAAGACAATTCTTGTTCTTGCAATAAATATGGTTTTGAATTCACATTACATTTGTCACACATTTGAAATTTTACAGTGTTCATCAACTGTGCTTAGATTTACATTAAAAGTTAATTTTCCCATGGTAATCACCCATACACTTCAGACATGGTGGGTAGAGATTAGGTAAAAAAAAATATGCTGGAATATTTCTTTAAAGTAATTTGTACTTTATTTTCTTAGTTTACTGTCAGGTAGATATCTCTCCCACTTTGGATGCAAACATTTTTAAGGAACCTACAGGTAGGAAAGTGAAGATAAACTTAATCCTCTTTCAAACATATTCAGGTTTATCATTTTCTTTGCAATGTATGCCTTTGTATATATGAGATTATTACCAGCATGTGCTTTATTTTTAATAAATAAATACATTTATGGTAACTTTGTTTACACAGGGAATTCCCTCAAGTATATAAACAAAAATAGAAAAGAGGCAGATGCTGTGGTTGGTGGGTATTTGGTTTTACACTGCCTGTTTATAAATTTGTAACAATACTGTTCATAATTCTCTGATTTTTTTTTTTCATGGTTACCACAGGTCTGAGCGCATTGATTGAGTGCAGAAGTGAGGGTCAGGCTTCACACTACTTATGTGTGTCCTGCACAAGCAAATTCAACCACGACCTGATCAACCTCCACCTGGTAAAATCTGGCCACAGATATAGTTACCTGGTGAGTCACTTTGCTTTTGAGATAATGAGATTGTGTTTATTATTCAACTAATTAAGGCACACTGTGATCAAAACCCCTGGATGAAGCAGAGCACACTGGCTATCATTCCAGTTTCATGTGAGGTCCAACTGTTTAATCACCGTCATTTTGTGGACCAAATACGGGACTGAGTCTATAAGTGTTGAGTATGTAGTATGTACTTCAATAAAAAGATTATCATTTATACTGATAAGCAACTGCCAAATTCATTCACACAATTCACAACTCACTACACAAAATACATCTTTGACAAGCAGCAGTGTAGAGGTTCCTCCTTGTTGACTAGCTACATTATGAAGTTAATATTTATATTAAGTATTGCTAACATTAACAAAGATTAGTTAGCTGATATCAAGTTTCCCTATAGTTTTCTTCTCCTGACAATACACCCTGTGATCTTTTACTCACCCAGATGTGAAGAGCTGATAGGATTCTTGTGGCAATAAAAATATATCAAGAAAGCACAAATATAGTTAGTTATCTGTGGCCTCAACAGTTTTTACATAAGGATTAGTGTATATTTTATCAGCTCTACTGAGAACTCTTTATTCTCTTCTGAAGTAAGGTTGAATAATTTTAGCCATTTTCACCTTTATGTTTGAATTGTGCAGCGAGAATTTCGGTAATGTTATGGCAAATTGGATCCAAATTTACACGACGCACAAATTACCAGGAGTCAAACATCGATGATAAATGTTTAATTGGTCCAGAGAAGAATTCAGGTACAGAAATCACAGAGACAGGGTCCCGAAGAGATCAAAA
>JAQQZU010024443.1:0-11399 GCA_030068025.1 Parauchenoglanis punctatus | reverse complement strand
TCTGTATATTTACACCTAAATGTTATATTATTCTGTTTAAACCTGAACTAAATACAAAGAAAAATATGATGGGTAAATTGGCATCTAAATGACCTTTAGAGACAGGCTATTCAAATCTACAAACCTATAGAGATATATTTGTTTTACTGAAGAATGCTAAACAAATAATGTCAAATAAAATCAACTAAATAATATTTAGGTCCAATCCTTACATTCAATTAAATGTAATATGGATATGGATAAGAAAAGGTTAAATTTGTTATAAAAAATGCAATTGTGTCATAGGGCAATTATCTCTGGGCACTAATAATTTGATGTCAATTTTCATCTACAAAAGAAAGTTAAGTGTGATATCTCATTTAAATTAAGATGACGAATTGTCAAACTTATACTTTTAAAAAGCATCTGCCTTGATTTTCAATAGGTCAGCAAAGGGCACTGAAGGCAGGCTTTTGATACCAAATTTGGTTAAAATACATGAGAAATCACTATTGATTTCTATCATATATGTTAAGTGTGTAGAAATCTAAAGAAACACTACAAACAGATGTTGTGCTTTAGGTGGGGACTTAAAGGAGGCAGCACAGATTGGAGTAGATTGTCAGATTGTAATAGAAACACAAGTGTGTTGATGTGTTGGTGGTGGGGTGTGTGGTGTATGTGGTTGTGTTTATCTATGGATATAGAAGGGAATCCTGTAAATAAAAAAAAAATAAAAAAAAAACTCACCTGGAACGTAATCTGATAGGTGGCAAATGCTGCAATTAAGAAAAGCAACCACATCAATCAAAACCCAGCTGGCAGCAACATAATATACCTTCATGAACACCTGCATGTATTGATCTGAATTTCTAAAACACAGCATAAGCACTGTGTTGCAATGCACAATTAATTCAGGAGTTAAATATAAGTTAATTTAAAATTTTAACCATACTAAAAGATTTTTATCTTGAGATATGCTCCATAATCAGAGTTACCACATAGCTGTTACAAAGAACATCATTGCTGTTAATTACCATAAGATGTCATTTTAAGTCTGTTGAATAGCCAATATTACATACAAGAAGGAATCATAATCAGAGATGTCACATGCTCTTTGTTCTACTAAGTATGTAGGCTTTTGAATTTCCTTCTCCATATCTACATGTACAACACAACCAGTAATACTTATAATAATAATAATAATAATAATAATAATAAAAGAATAATTTTATATGTCTATTTAGTGCTTTTCTTACACTCATTTTCACTTTACCAATTGAAATAAAAAAAAAAAACAAATGCCAAAAAGCCAAACAAAAAAAAAAAATCAAGATAAGTTCAGTTCTACCAAAGCTGTGGCTGTGCTAATATTGACTGGTCTTATTGATTGCCAGTGCCTGCATGCCAGCCAATGACCGTGTATTTGGGCTTACGTTGAAACAGATATTCAAATCTGAAGCCAAAATATATCTATGGCCACCTATGGGTTGTCAGCAGTACAGCTTTTTTTATCCAGGCCTATTCCCCTGTTAGTCAGTGTGCGGGTGGATCTTTTACTGCAATTTTAAATTATATCTCCACAAAAATCTTTTTGTGAAAGTGTTCTGTCCGATTGATGTAAATAATGCATACTTGATGAGATTGACAGTTTTAAACATGGCAGTTAAAACTAATGAATGTATTCACTCTTTCAAACACAGACCTAAAGCTCTTGACAACTTTATAGCAAAGCTATGTCTTCTGCAGCTGTAAACATCTGTAACAGAACCAATATAGCAATTTCTTCTCTAAGCTAGCTCACTGTACTCACATCATGAACAGCAAGCCTATGTGAATGATTGAAGTGATGGCATAAACCATGGCAGCTAACAGTGGCTAAAGTGTATCATAATTTATGATTGACTGAATGACTTTATTTGAACACTCAAAATTGTTTGGTGAGGTTAGCCAGTTACACATTTTCAAACTCAACCAACAAGATGAGCTGATTTCTCCATTCAGATGTGTTACTGCAAATGGCAAAGCTGGATAAAAATCATGGAGAGCAAGGTCACCAGTGTGGTTGCCACCAGTGGGTCAGGTCTGGGCATGGTGCCAGGGCCCATCACATCAGTATGGGCATGGGCATAGCACTGGAGACCACCATGTTGGCCTGTGGCATCCACCATGCTGATCTCTGCCATGGGCATGTGCATGATTCAGGAGACTGCCTATCAGTCTCTGACATAGGCACAAGCATAGGCATTTTCATGGACATGGGCTTCAGTAAGGGCATGGAGACAAATATGAGCATGGGTCTAGGCATAGACATGACACTGGAGCCCGCCCCTTTGCATTTACATTGACATTTATGGCATTTGGCAGACATTCTTATCCAGAGCGACTTACATGACTGCTTTGAAGTCTCTATCAGTAAAATATTCTGACGCTGGGTCACTAGGACCTGGGCTAAGAATACCATCGGTCTCAAAACTCTGTTGGCAGGTAATACAGAAGGCAGCATGCATTTATTTATTTATTTTTGTGTGTGTGTGTGTGTGTGGGGGGGGGGTGTTCAGAATAAATACTGAAAGTGCTAGTCCAAATACTTTCATGTGTACTTTGCAGTGCTGGAGGACTGGAGGACTGGAGGGAGCATGGTGCAGTGGGGTGTGTGATAAGTGCTTTGAGGTAGGAGGTTGCTTGTCTATTTTTGGCTTTGTAGGCAAGCATCAGTGTTTTGAACCTGATGCAAGCAGCTACAGGAAGCCAGTGGAGAGAGCTTAGCTATGGGGTGGTATGGGAGAACTTGGGAAGGTTTAAAATGAGTTGTTTAGCTGCATTCTGGATCAGTTGCAGTGGTCAAATGGTGCTCAGAGGCAGACCTGCTAGGAGTGAATTACAGTAGTCTATTCTTGGAATGACAAGGGACTTAACAAGTACCTGAGTGGCCTGTTTGGAGAGAAATGCATGAATCATTCTTATGTTGAAGAGGAGAAATTGACATGAGCAAGAAAGATTTGAAATATTACAGGAAAAGGACAGGTGATTGTCCATAGTCACCCCAAGGTTATGTGTGGTGATTAAAGGAAAAGAACTTAGAGTTGTCCAGGGAGATCACAAGATCCTGATTTGGCGATGAGTCAGCTGGGCTGTATAGTAGTTCAGTTTTCTTGGGGTTGAGTTTCAGCTGATGAGCTACCATCCATGCTGAGATATCTGCCAGACATACAGAGACAGAAACATGTCTGAGGGAGAAAGGAGTGAATAAGTTGAGTTTCGTCTCCATAGCAGTGGTATTGGACCTCTCTGCCAAAGACATGGACGTGGACACAGGCTCAGGAGTGGGTATGGACATTGGCAAGATGCTGTAGACCACCTCATCAGCCTCCACCATGGACATGGGCATGGATGTAGGACATGACTTTGAAGGACACCATGTTGATGTTTCAGCAACATAGCGTAGGAGGTCACCTCAGCAGGAGCTGAACTAGATGGGATGCTTCTTCAGCAACTGGCATGGGCTCTGGGATGGAGGCTACCCCATCAGCCTGTGATGTGCTTTGCACAAAGTGTATGGAATAATCAAAACTACCTCTGAGTTCTTCAGCATAATCTCAAACTATCAACTATACCATTGGAGCTTGGACACAACTGGGTGTTAAAACAGGACAATGAAACCAAATATGAACATTAAGCTTGAAACAAGCCCTGAACTAAACCCTATTGAAAATATGTGGACCATGCTTAAAAGCCAGGTCCCAGCCAGGAAACACACAAATTTAACAGTACTCCACTAACTCTGCCAAGAAGAGTGGTCATATATTGAACTAGAATTCCGGCAGAAGCTTGTTGATGGCTACCAAAATGTCTGGGTAAGGTGGGACATTTAACCAAATATTAGGTGTGCTGTATGAATATTTTTGACCCTGTGTTGATTTCAGAAAACCTAAATTAAATTAAAACTTGTGTTCCAAATTCTTGTTTTTTCTATTAAAGATACAAATATTAATTTACATAACTGAGTGTATCTATCACAAAGCCACAGACAGCTTGCATAACACTTGCAAGATTCATATGGGACCATATGCTTTAAATCAAAGGCTCAAGTCTAGCCACAATATTGGCACAGAATCTCTCAATTCATGAGGCATAGAACAAAACTTGCTCTGGAACAGGGACAGCTTACATGCACTCAGCTATGTGCAGCTATGTGACCATTTGGCTGCAGCTATGGTGCCTCATTCACATCATCTTCACATCATGGCTTTCCATAAAGTTTTCCAGATACTTGTTCTTGAGCAGAGAGCACTTAATTTCCACAATCAAGGCTTGCTGACAACCAGGACTCAAGTGTACAAAAATAATGGGCAGGTTACAGTGAATCCAGAGCCATCTACTGCATGGCTAATGCCTCAACCTCAACATGAATGCCAAGTTGCTCTCATGGAACCTAGGGCAGAGGTGCTCTTTCAGAAAATGTTGGGGGTTGCCTCTGATAGGGACATTCTTTGTAGAGCTGTCTGCAATTTTCACCTTACAAGAGTCATGCCACAGGTGAGAAGCATTCTGTTTCAGTGTTACCTGCTCCAAAGTTAGGGTTTTTTTAGGCTTGATAACCACAAAGGTCTCATGAAATGACATGCATTTCAGGCAGTTGTCGGTGCCATCGTGAATTGAGAATTCATTGAGAAACTTCACATTTTTTTCACAAGTTTTTTGTGGAAATTTTTTTTAATTATGATGGACAATGTCAAGTTGAACTCAAAATATAATTTCAGATTTGCTGTTCAAGAAGGACTTTGGAGAAACATTAAAAGAAATTAATGAACTTAGCCCATTGATTATGTTTACTTACATAATGTTGGTGATATTAGTTTAACTAAGTTTAAAATGTTTTGCATTTAATTTTTGTTTGTACTCAGCATCTGGTGCTTCTTGTGTCAGTGTGCAACAATAATTGGCCAACATTGATGGGTTCCCATAGCCCTGATACTGCATTTCCATGGCCATGGATGTCACTGACTGCACCAAGATAAGCAGGGAAGATGTGCAAATGTCAGGTTTGAGCGGTGTGGCTGGACACTTACACAGGTAGGGTCAGCAGTAAAAGTAAACGTGTTTATTTAACACATGGAGGCAAAAGATAAAAAATTGGCAGGGAAACTCACAGTTTAAAACCGAATCAAGGTTCAGGTGATCAGCAGAGTAGAGGAGATGAGCCAAAACCCAGAAAACAGGCAAACAGTAAAATATAATAATAATAATAATAATAATAATAATAATAATAATAATAATAAAATTAATTTAAAAAACACCCAACAGAATCACTGACTTGGAAATAGCAGAAACACAAAGACATGACTAAACTAATGGTTCACAAACTTTATAACAAACTGAGAGTCTTTTTAAAGTATGTGTGATTGTATAGCTTAGATGCACCTGCATCCCATCAGCTGTCATGTTATACAAAGCTAGGGAACATGTTGGCCATGTTGACTAGGAGCATTCTGGGAATTGTAGTCCAATAACATTTACACATGTTTTACTAATGTGTAAAACACCTTTAATGCAGGACAAAAACATGACAAAAATTTGATAATTTTCCTGGAGTCATTTGTGTTAATAATATAATTAACACAAATTTAATTCAAATTTGAATGAATTCAAGAGTCATTTGTGTTTAACCATAATAAAAGGTTTGAATGATGATATATTGAGACAAACAGAGTGGTCAAAAAGCAGTTACAAACAACATCCTTGCTGTTAATTACCATAAAATGTAACTTTAATTCTGTCAAATAATCAATGTAATACAAAACAATGTAATATAAACACACCACATTTTACAACAGAAGGAGCTATTATCAGAGAATTCACACAGTCTTCTGTATCCTAATTACTATACGTATGAAGTTCCTTCTTCATGTTTTCATCTACAACACTAACATTTATAATAACAATAGTAAAAAGAATAACTTTATATGTCTTTACATAGTGCTTTTCTAACACTCTTTCACCAATTGAAAGTGCAAAAAGAGCACAAATGACAAAACAAAAGAAAACAAAACAATTTCAGTTCTTCAAAAGCTGTGGCTATGCTCATATTGATATATCTTATTGACTGCCATTGTTTGCATGCCATCCAATGACTGTGTATATGGGTGTACATTGTTACAAAGTGTCATGACCTGCTCCTTGCAGCACATGCGACATGCCTTGTGAACTCGGCCATGAGCACGCTGTATTTCTGATTATCTCCATCATGCATAGTGCGGAAGCACGCACTTCTGCATTGTGGTGCAAGCGACGGAGGACTACAGTTCCCTTGAGCACATGCTCCTGGGCTCATCGTCACATGACCAGTAATTGGATGCAGATGCATCCAGCCCATGGATACTCACAGCACGCTTAAAATGACTGTTTGATTTCTTGTGTTTTGGACTCTGTTTGTGATCCTTGTTTTGGGATAGCCTGTGATACTCTGTTTGCCGATCGACTGACCTATTTCTGATTATTGGATCACGCTTTTGCTTGCCATTTCTGTACCTCTGCCTCTGTGTGTTTCAATAAACACAATGAGTTTTACTATGCCACCTCCTAACCTGCGCATGTGTCCAGCCAAACCCCGACAATGTGACAGAATGCTTCGCCTAGACCGGGATGCAGCAGGAGAACAGGATGATGGCTGTATGCACACCATGCCATCATTCTGCATGCAGCGAATAGGGTTAGACATTCCTGCACATTCTGATGGTGTGGAATTTCCCCCAGATGGTTTTCTACTCTAGTGTTGGCTATTTTTCAAGGGCCTGTTGGGGCTGAGACTTGCAGATGACATCTGGGTGAGGTGCATGATGTGCTGGCTCATTGGACCGGCACATATGTTCATGGAGGGCCTTATTGGCATGGAGCACCTGTGCCTATAGAACCCCAAAGACTTTGAGGAAGCGCTCTGGGTACTCTTCGGGGCCAGAAAGGAGGCAACTGCTCCAGAGCCCCCTCCAGTGGCCAAAAGGGAGTCACCTGTTACAGAGCCCCCTCCAGTGGCAAAGAAGGAGGCAACCACTCCAGAGCCCCCTCCGGAGGCCAAAAGGGATGCAACAATTCCTGAGCCCCCTCCAGTGACCTAAAGAGAGGATTTTGCTCTAGAGCATGCTCCTCACCCAGGCTTTGAGGTTTCTGTCATTGCTCCTCTGCCAGGCTTTAAGGATTCTGTCATCACTTCTCCACCAGGCTTTGAGGAATATACAGAGTCCACATCCATGCCAGAGTCAAAGTTAGAATCCAAGTCCGTCTGTGCCAGAATCCAAGTCCAAACCAGAGTCCAAGTTGAAGTCCTTGCCTGAGTCCATGTCCAAGCTAAAGTCTATGCCAGAGTCCACGCTCAAGTCCAAACCAGAATCCATGCCACAGTCCATGCTTGATTTCAAGTCTATGCCACAGTCTTTGCTTGACTCCATGCCAAAGTCCAGGTCCACACCAAGGTCCAAGCCCAAGTCTGCACCAGAGTTCAAGTCCAAGTCTGAGCTGACACAAGGGCCAGATCTATAGCCCGCACCTGTCCATTTCACCGTGCCAGAGCCCACTCCAGTCCAAGCACCAGTGACCGTTCACATTAAGGTTGCAGAACTAGTTCCAGTACAGGCTGCAGAGCCTGTTCCAGTCCAAGCCAAAGAGATGGTTCATGTCCGAGTCACAGAGACAGTTCATGCAGAGGCCCCAGAGACTGTTCCAGTACTCATCCCAGAGCCTGTTCCAGTACACATTGCAGAGCCTGTTCCAGTACAAGTCACAGAGCCTATTGCAGTGAGAGTACACGCTACTGATCCTGTTCTGTCCCAGCCACAGAGCCTGTTCCAGCAGATGTCACAGAGCCTGTTCCAGCAGACTTCACAGTTTCAGTAAGAGCTTGTTCCAGTAAAAGGTCCAGTTCCTGTTCCAGTCACCATCACAGTCAAGGATCCTGTTCCACTCACAGTCACGGAACCCACTCCAGTTCCAGTCACAGTCACGGAACCCGCTCCAGTTCCAGTCACAGTCACGGAACCTGTTCCAGTTCCAGTCACGGTCAAAGCTTAAGTCATGGAGCCCGCTCCTGTTCCTGTTCCTGTTCAAGTAATGGTTACAGCTCATGTCAAGGAGCCTGCTCCTGTTCCAGTAGTAGTAACACTCACAGAGCCAGCTCCTGCTCCTGTTCCAGCAGCAATCACAGCTCAAGTCACAGAGCCAGTTCCTGTCAAAGACACTGCTCAAGTCACAGAGCCAGTTCCTGTCACAGAAACAGCTCAAGTCACAGAGCCAGTTCCTGTCGCAGCCATAGCTCAAGATATAGAGCCTGCTCCTGTTCCAGTCACGCTCACAGCTCAAGCCACAGGGCCTGCTTCTGTTCCAGTCACAACCATAGCTCAAGCCACAGAGCCTGCTTCTGTTCCAGTTGCAGCCATAGATCAAGCCACAGTGTCTACCCCTGGACTCGGCCTGTGCTTCTGATTATCTCTGTCATGCCTAGCGCAGAAGCGCGCACTTCCACATTGAGGTGCAAGAGAGGAATACAGTTTGCTACAGAGGAGGACTACAGTTCGCTCATAGTCACATGACCAATAATTTGCATCTGCATCCAATCCACGGATAATCACACCAAGTTTAAATGGACTTACAGATTGCTTCCCTAATCGCAAATCATTAGTCTATCAGATTACTCTTTTGCTTGCTGTTCCTGTAACTCTGCATCTGTGTGTTTCAATAAACACAATGAGTTTTACTATGCCATCTCCTAACCTGCGCATGTGTCCAGCCAATCCCGACATGACATGACACAAGGATTCAAGCATGAAGCCGAAATATATCTAAGGGCCTCAATGGGCTGTCAGCAGTACAATTTTTAAGCCTGCCTATTCCCTTGTTAGTCATCGGTACAGGTAGCATCTTTTAATTCAATCTCCACAGACATTCTAACACACCCACACACACAAATATATAATATATATACATAGCTATGCATAAAGCTCTTGACATTTCTGTAGCAAAACCACAAAATGAGACAATTTCTCCATTCAGATATGTAACTTACAGCAGCAACTTACTAACTTCAGCGGTAGATAAAAATCATGTAAAGCAATGATTTTTTCCCCAAAAAAACCCAGTATCTTTTCAGGTCTTACCTAACATTTACTACTTATACAGTACTTGCTTTAATGACTTTTGCTGATATTTTATATGTCAATGTATTATTAATTTTAAGCCTTGCTATCAATTATCTCTAAGACATCATGTTTATCACTAACCTCAGAGGTGCTAATGCTGGCCTTTACTTCACTATCTGAGATTAGTCAAAAAGGTTTGTGCTGCACATTTGGAGTCTTTTGTTCTTTCTGTGCTAAGTCTGCTGTAAGTTCTTTTTGAGGTTGCATTCTGAAATGGTGTATCTCTTCTCTACATTTGTTCTCATAATATGAGGTTAAAGGTTTAAATATACTTAAATATACCCAAGCATGTGCTGGAAAAAACAGGGCAGATACCAAGATGGCACACGTGCATGGCAATGTGTTGGAATGCCGCTCTTCACAGACTTGATAGTTTTGTGTATATTGTTTTGTTTTTGTCATTATTTTTCCAGCCAGTTTACTCAGTGTACTCAAAAGATCATCAGCACACAGATCCCAGCAATCCAGAACATTTACACCACATGCTGCTTCAGAAAGACAAAGCGAATCATGAAAGACTCTGGTCACCCTGCACTGGCACTTCTCTCCTTTCTGCAATCTGGTAAGTGGCTCAATCAGATGCACAACAAGATTCAGGGACCTTAGACTGTCATTTACAACTTATTATTTGTACTGATCTCTCACCATACTCATTATTTTTCACTGTCACTTTAACTGTTTATTGCAAATTCTGCAACATTGCTTCATCATTCTCTGTATTGCTATCCCCATATTCTACCCAATGTGAAACTTTACAATGCTGCTTTGCCCTGTCACATCACTACACCAAAAGATAAACTCATAGGATTATTTGAAACAAAGTCTGTCTGACTGTCACTGAATTGTTCACATCAGCATAACATTGCCAAGTACATCATGTGCTCTGCTGTTGCATTGTCCATAATCCATATTTCTAGAAAAAACCTCCAGGGGAACTAGTTAAGAGAATGGCACACTCAAAGGCATGTCAAGACCATCATTCTTTTCAAGAAGTGCAAGAGGAAAGTGCTGGGAAATCACTTCCAAGTTCAAGGAAGGAGTTGCATTACACACACTTATCCATTGTTCTCCCCATGCAGACTTAGATGAGCTCTTCTAAGGAAAAGGAGATTGTGCACCTTAGCTGGATTCATGTTGGCAGTCAAAGCCTTCTGTAATATTTTCAATAGCAATCAGTGTTTACTATGATAACTTTTTAACTAATGAGAACTTCTAGTCTAATACAACCCAAACCAGGTTAAAATCTGCCTCACTACTATGGAACAAACAAAGATTCCCTTTAATACATAGGAAAAAAAGCATGACAGAGCCATTATTCATCCCACAACTCAGTTGATTGTAAAGAAATCAGTTTATGGTTAACTTAAGTAATTATAAAAGTAAACTGGTGCAGCTGCTACAGAAGGAAAACAAGGATGGACAAAGAGAATTAGATCTAACAACAAATAACTAATTATGAGGGGATTTATAACAATTCTGGAACATTTCATTGTTTATATTACAGTCTATAAAAATAATTCATGACAGTTTACAGTTATAAAGAGAGGTCAGAAGAAAATTGTCTATTGTTCTTGGCTAACAGGAGTGCATCCTGATGTGGTCTTCCGCTGTTGCAGCCCACCCCCCAAAGATTTGATGTTTTGTGCATGTTTAGATTTTTAATGCTCACCAAATTTGTCAAAATTTGCAAAAAAAATTTATCTTTTCTGTGACATGCTCAATTTTTTCTTTTTGTTTTTCTTTGTTTGGTTGTTTGTTTATTTTTTGCCACATTCTGTGTAAACACTAGGCTGTTTGTGAAAATCTGAAATCAACAGTTTCAGAAATACTCAAACTATCCCATCTAGTACAAATATCCATGCCATGATCAAAATCACAAAGATCACACTTTTTCTTGATTCTGATGTTTGCTATGATCATTATGTGAATGTATTTGCAAGGAAGAATGGCAAAATATTTTTAAGACAAGATGTGGTAAACTGATTGACTCTTCCATAATAAGAATGGATGTCATGATAATTTCAGATTTAAGTTTTGTATACAAGAAGACTATGTAAGTGAATTTTCCCAACAGTTCACTTTCAGCAACAAGCATTGCCAAGCATTGTCTGACCAATGATGGTTTGTTGTTTAAGATTGTTAAAAGCTTAAGCTTATTGGCCATATATACATACGTGTATATATATATATATATATATATATATATATATATATATATATATATACTGTGTA
>JAQQZU010024442.1:0-11400 GCA_030068025.1 Parauchenoglanis punctatus | reverse complement strand
GATTCAGAGCTTTGGGGATAATTCGTTGTTTCATCACGCCTGATCGGCTGGGAGAATGTGCTGATGTTATGTTCATTAACACACGCGATGCTTTTTCTTATTGTTTGTGTGTGTGTGTGTGTGTGTATGTGTTTGTTTGTGTGTGTGTGTGTGTGTTTATGTTTATTGTGAGTGTTATTAATTAAATCCACTGTAATAAAGTATAATCTTAGGGATCTTAAACTCTCTCATGACTTTGTTTACAGTGAAGGCTTGACCATAAGTGTGTGTGTGTGTGTGTGTGTGAGATAAGTCTTTATAAGCACATGCACTATTAGGCAGTGTGTGCTGTGCTGATAAAGCCGACTTCTGAGGTGAGGTGTGTGACCCGACTCATTGGGTTTTTTGTGTGCATGTATGTGTGTGTAGGTGAAGGAACTGAACACGGCTAACAATAAACACATCTTGCAGCAGGTGAAGTTTCTTCACGTGTCTCTGTACGATCACATACTGATGCTAACATAGTGAATGTGTCACACTCAGAGTATCTCATACCACACAGTACGTCTGTCCTCATATAAACAGAGTGCGTGCGTGTGCGTGTGTGTGTCTGTGTCTGTGTGTGTTTCCACTGGCAGCATTAAGGGCGTGGCTGTGCACTATCACATTGCCACCAGTTTAGTCTGTTAAAGCGATTATGTAGTCATTAATATGGTTGTCACATGACGTTTGTGTGTGTGTGTGCGCATGTGTGTGCGTTTGTGTGTGTGTGTGTGTATAAAGTGATCATGTAAATGGAAAGCTGTTCTTAGTCCTGGTTTGAAGTTGCTCTGATGGTAG
Source organism: Parauchenoglanis punctatus (assembly GCA_030068025.1). Taxonomy (NCBI): domain Eukaryota; kingdom Metazoa; phylum Chordata; class Actinopteri; order Siluriformes; family Auchenoglanididae; genus Parauchenoglanis; species Parauchenoglanis punctatus. Next base: position 10,581 of record JAQQZU010024442.1, on the reverse strand, counting down.
TGACCTTTGACCTTGTGTTCTGTGTAGGTGTGAGGACAGACTGCTCTCCTGTACACACACATTAACATCCCGCTGTAACTGAACAGCATCTACATCTATAGATGTGTAAACCATTCTACTACTGTTATAGTGCAGTCTCTTTCTGATCTGACCCCGGTAAGACAGTGGAGGATGTGTTGGTGGGAATAGGAGAGCAGGTTGGACGTGAGAATATCTTTTCAGCATCGCGGATAGATAAAGCAGCGGTGGTGTTTGTAACTGAGAAAACGATGGTTAAGCAGCTCATTGAGAGTGGAATCTGGATCGGTGGAAGCTTTCTCCAAGTTTCACCCCTAATGTCAACAGCTACAAGAGTAACATATACCAAACGCCGAAATTGAGCATGAGCTTTCCCGCTATGGAAAGTTCGCCAGTGAGTTTAAACTCGTACTATTAAATTGCAATTGTCAGACGCATTGGAGAAATTTCAGCTGCAAAAATCAACTGGGAAAAGAGTGAAGCTGTGGCAGTGGGGAAGTGGGCTGCAGGTCTCCCTAGGCTACCGGGAGGGCTAAACTGGGAGAGAGGAGGACTCAAACACCTAGGTGTCTATTGGGGAGAAAAGGAGACCGTGAAGAAGAACTGGGAAGGAATGGTAGAAATGGTGGAGGGAAAGCTGTCTAAGTGGAAGTGGTTATTGCTCCACATATCATATAGGGGGAGAGCCTTAATTATCAACAACCTAGTAGTATCCACTCTATGGCACAAGTTAAAGTGTATAGAACCCCCCTCTGGTTTTTTAAAGAAGGTGCAAGCCAGTATGGTAAATTTATTTTGGGACAAATTACACTGGGTTCCACAATGCGCACTCTACCTACCGAAAGAAAAGGGAAGGCAGGGCATAGTACATCTGGAGAGCAGAGTCAACCTTTAGACTTCAGTTCCTCCAGAAATATCTCACAGGGTATGATGGCATTGTGTGGAGACCAGCCACAAGTATTATTTTAAGGAAAATTGGAGGCTTAGGCTTGGATGTATCTTTGTTTTTAACAAACTGTACTTTTACACACTTGCATGGTTTGCCTAATTTTTATCGAGCATTGGTAAAAACATGGACTCTTTTTAAATGGAGAAGGTTGGAACAGGCTACATCATGGTTCCGGCTTCTGGAAGAGCCATTAATCTACGGAGCATGGCTAGACATTCAGGACAACAGCAAACCGGGTCTCACCCAAAAACTGATTTCATCTGGGACTCTGAAACTCAGGCACATAGTGGATACTGCAGGCCCAGGATTCCACAACACAGGGGCAGTAGCATCCTGGCTGAGCATGAGATCAACGCGATACACCAGGAACATTCTAAATGAGTGGATTAAGAATCTGATCAGTGAAGAACTGGACATGCTGCGAAACTACCATGCTGGAATGGATACCCCTGATGAAGGAGACCCTTTTCCTGAACTTGGCCTTTGTTAGGCTTTAGATTCAGGTTCAATCTCTTTCAGACTCCATAACCGTCTCTCTCTCTTCCTCTTAAACTCAGTCTGATTTAATGAAGAATGTTTAGGAGTACTTATACACAGAAGCACAGGTCTCAAGGAAACAGATAATTAGAAAAAGTCATCTCTTGCTTCTAAAAAACTGGAGACCAGTTGCTCTCTTGAACACTGCCTACAAGATCATTTCAAAATGTCTAGCAAACAGACTTTAACATCATCTACACTATGTGGTACATAAAGACCAAACCTACTGTATTTCTGACAGAACAATAATGGACAATCTTTTTCTTTTTCGTGACATCCTAGATCTTTGAAATAGTTCTGATTTGGCAGTAGGTTTAATTGCACTTGACCAAGAGAAAGCACTTGATCATGTTGACCATAAATATCTTTTTAATACAATGAAAGCTTTTGGATTTGGGGATAACTTTTAGTCGGGTGCAAGTCGGGTGCAATTTCTGTATAGTGGTTGCTCATGCATGATTAAGATTAGGGGTCTGAGTCAGATAATTGAAGTCACAAGGGGAATTAGACTGGGGCGTCCTTTATCAGACCAGTTATACAGCATAGCCATCAAACCATTACTGGCCTACATTCGCAGGAGACTAGTAGGTTTCCAGTTTTCAAGGATGTTGCAGGAGCCTGGAGTTGTGCTTTCTGCTTATGCTGATGTTTCTGTTCTTTATTAACAATGGCAGGGACATCAGATCTAGGATAATGGCTTTTCGACTACAGGTGGCTCAGAGACTATTATGCATTGGGTCCATCACCTGGGAACATATGGCGACTCGACTATTAAGGAGAGCGGGTGGAATGGGACTCGACAAGCAGCTGTTTTTAATGAAATCACAAGAGGTTGATCTAGCGGGTCTCTCTCCTTTTTACCGCTTAGTGTTAGAGGCCTGGACAGTCCTTTCCACTTCGAGGGCACCTGGAACACCGGCTGGTATGCGATTAATGGAGGAGCCTTTATTCATGAACACTCTTTTACCCTCAAAGCTCCTGTTGTCTGCTAACCTGCGTTCCCGCTTTCTGAACGCCAGCTACACAAAGCTGGGCCACATTGCAAAGACTGGCATGTTGACCCTGGGCGAAAGGACTGGCATTAAATCAAGTTGCCTCCTAAATCAGCTTGCTGTGGAGACATGGGGCTCACTGCCACCTGAGTACCAAGGTTTTTTAAAGGCTCTGTCTAATCATGCACAATAGAGGGAAGGACTTTGCTATGACTTTCCTGCTCTGAATGTTACAGCTGCTGTGGGGGAGTGTAACGAGGATGAGCGGCATATTCTGTCCTTTGCCACACCAGAACTTGGTCCCTTTGAAGGCTTGAAGAAAAAAGCTCTCTACATAACCTGTGCAAAGGTGTGTCATGCTCACCTTTTGAAAGGATACCCTGCTACAAGATGACTAGGGTTTTTTGGCACCAGTTCTTCTCCTAAAGGCTGCTGGCGGTCCTTGTATAAGCATCCAATTGACAAATGGACAGCTGACCTCCAGTGGAGGATATTACATGGGGTAATAGCCACAAACAGACATTGGGTGCACCTCGATCCGTTCTGTTAGTGTAGGCTGTCCTTTCTGTTTTGAAACTGAGTCTCTCTTTCACCTTTTTGCTCAATGCAGTCGTTTACAGAACTTGTTCCTAATCTTAGACAGGTGGTTCTCATGTTTAGGTGAAGCCTTTTCTATTCAGCTATTTATCCTTGGGCTAAAGTACACAGTGAAGAAGAGAAGTATCCTGGTCTTGTTGAACTTTCTGTCTGGTGTAGCAAAGTTAGTCATATGGAAGTCTAGAGAGAAGCAGATGCTGAGGACAGGGAGCTGTAGACATAGTAGCCATGTTTAAGGGTCTAGTAGAAGCACGGCTCAGAGAGGCTATGCATATTGTGCTTTGGTGGGGAATCTGCAGGTGTTTTATGAGTGTTTGGGGAATAAATGGTTTGTTATGCAAAATTCATGAACTTAATGATTAAGTAATTCTGAATTTCTAATTTGTGTACTGTTTCCCTACTGACTTGTTTTTATGATATTTTTATTTTATTTTATTTTATTTTATATGTATTTTATCTGTTAAGGAAGTGACATGTTTTTCTGTTTTTCCTTTTCTGTTTGAGATGGGTTTGTTTAAAAAAAAAAACCCAACAACTTGTTTTTGGTTTAATTTCCCTTGTAATTATTACTTAAGTGAATTTTTTTTCAAGGAGATACAGTACAAGACTGAATGATATTAACCCAATAAAGAGGTTGTAAAAATTCAATTCTCTCTCTCTCTCTGTCTCTCTCTCTCTCTCTCTCTCTCTCTCTCTCTCGCTCCATCAGTCTGATGCAGTGTGACAGTGAGTCTGCCTGAAATAATCTCTCTCTCTCTCTCTCACACACACACACTCCCTCTGTCACATTTTTGTTTTAGTATTTTGTCTGTAATGTTTTATGATTTTATGATGAACTCTGCATTAAGACCAGTGAAGTCACACAGCAGAACACTAATGAAGTATTTCTTCTCAAGAACACTACTCATACACCTAGCTATAAAATGTGTGTGTGTTTGTGTGTGTGTTTGCGTTGCAGTATAAAGGAGAACGGAGAATCTGCGTGTAAGGAGCTGATGGAGGCCTTCGCTGCCTGTGTAAAGAGCAATGCTTCAGCATCATGAGGAGCTCTGACAAACATGACAGGTAACACACACACACACACACACACACACACACACACACACACACAAAGTACAGGTTAAACAATTTTAAACTGGTTTGTGAGATTTTGATGATGGTGTATGACTATCTGTACGTTGTTCCCATTTTTGTGTGAATTAAGCTGTGTGTGTGTGTGTGTGTGTGTGTGTGTGTGCATGCGTCTCCCACCTGCACATTGTAGTCTGCTGCAGTTTTCTACACCTCCTGTCTAAAACAGCACTGATGATCTCTGTGTCCCTGCAGCTCCACAGGTCCTCACCATTCCCAGCATTCCTAGCATTCCCAGCAGCACTGGACTTCATGTCTCGGGTGGGATTTGACAGCAGAAAGCCTTTTCTCTTACCCTCCTTTCCCTCCTGTAAGCTCTTTAGATGGTATCTACCTGCCCTCCGTCTCCCTCATGGCCAGACGATCTGATCTGATCTGATGTGGAGATGATTTGGGAGTCTGTGGGTTTTGTATGTAAATTGTTTGTTTCAGATTCTTCCATAATGATGAAATAAAGTTTAAAACATCAGTAAAGCATTTGTTTGTCAATTTCATACTAGTGTCCTATACTGTTTTTGGATGTGAAAAACTTGTTTCAAAGAAGGTATAAAATCAAGAACCATGAGGTTCAAACTCACATATACCAAAGTTCTACCTCTCAGCTGTGCTGTTGGATCAGTTTCAATCATTCAAATCAGATTCATTTATTCATTTGTTTCCAAAACAACTTCCAAATCAGACCGCAGAACTGAGCTTTTAAAGGAAACCTGCTGTGGACATTTAATTTTTTCTTGTTTTTGAAATGGATGTGACTGTTACAGAAAGAAAACAGGCAGAGTGAACCGGCCAGTTAGAAAAGCCTGTCGTTGGTATGTAGCACAGTGCACGCAGTCACAACCATTCATTTAAGACCACCCATAGCAATCTGAATCAAGAAGAGGGTCAGAGTCATCTATGCATAGTGATTGAGCAAAGCAACAAGTGGAGACGTTGGAGAGAAAGTGTAAGTGTGCTGTTCCAGGATGCAAAGAAGAAAACCAGAGTCACCAAGTCTACCAAAGGAAGATCAGATACAGAAAAAAGAGTGGATGAGTTTTATTTTTGGGGAGGTCCCTGAATATTCCCCGACGTATGCTGAGCTGCTCGACCAGAGACACAGAGATGCGACCTATATGCTCGTTAGTGCCTCGCTGCCTGGTGCAGCTCTGCTCCAGCAAGAGGCCTGGAGTCAAAGCTAAAACTTCGGGGGTCTGTACCTCAATTTTTACAGAAACATGGGTAATTGAGGATATCCCTGACTCAGTTATTCATCTACAAACTCATTCCAGACGCCACAGCAAACATACATCTCAATCCAATAAGAGCAGAAGAAGCAGCATTTGCAAAACCTATATTTACAAATCTTGTATTAAAAGATGGAGCCGTGCCAGTCAACCCCCAGTCCGAAAACCATAAGTAAAATGATAAAAATTTCTCCTTACTTTAGTTCGCTTGCATGACCAAGGCCCTCGGCTAACCGATTAGCCTGTCAGCTAGCGTTAACATTCTGTCCATGACGCTACATTTAGATCAAACATGTAGTTTGACAAACATGGTTTTCTAGGTTACATTGTCTGAACTGACCATAATATTGGACTGATTAGCAGCTCCTCACTTCAGGCACTAAGCTGTTAGTTTGCTTTAGCTTGGCTAGGTGGCTTACCCAGTGATGAGACAAGTCGCACAAGATATGTAATTATTATATGTATATAGTTTCAGAAATTACATTTTAAAGTAAAATCAGGACTATGTTCACTATCACAGTAATATCTAGCGCAGCTTATGTTAAATGTTAGACCTGCAGTGAGCAGCACAGGCTTGTCATAGGAGCATAGGGACTCGTGGTTCAGTGTCCACTACTTCTTTTTCCATTTCAAATTCGAGTTCATTTACCAAAAAAACTTAAATCATGCAGAAGCCATTGTTTACCTCCCAGAGTTACGCTGCAGATTATCACGCATGTACTGAGTGGGCATGGCTAACATAACCCTCATTCATCATGTTAATGAATCAGAGCAAGGCTATTCACATATTTAATTTTAAAGGCATGTTCCTAAACTCAGCCTGTTTTATCTTGAGGGGTTTTTATACTATTCTAAAACGTCACAAGAAAAAGAACCAAAGTGTTCTTTCAAAACAAATCTTGCATACTTACTTTCATACAAAAGCATCTTAAGTGATATTATAAAATGTGGGTAAAGTGTGTGAAAGGTCTGCTTTAAGGATTGAGTTCAGTGTCTAACAGTTGTTGGATTTGAACTCGCAAGTTTCTAGTCACACGTTGGTGCATTAATTAGTAACACGTTTAATATTCAGTTATATATATAAATATATACATATACAGTATATGCTGTGACGTCTGTGGCTATGCCATCTCGCCGTCCTCTATGAGCAAGCGCTCCTCCCCGCTGGGATTTCCCCAAGGAAGCCAGGGAATCCTAGCAACACGTCAGCCCAGGTAATGAGAGGTGTGGGGTTGGCTAACCCGGCACGGCTGGAGAGGAATTTCCAGCCACACTCCAGCATACAGCAGCAGCGCATAATAGGAAGCGGCAGCAGCTGACAGCAGGCAAGGTACGAGGCTGCGTGTAACGTTTGTCTCCCTTTCATCCATTTGTTATAGACTCTCCGTGAGGCTCCTGGCCGTTGATGCACTTTTGGCCAATACCCTTCTTGTGAAGGATTCCCCCAAGCCACTGGAGTTGGAAACCCAAAAGCGAGGTCTGAGGCCATGCGCACACGAGCACAAGGAGATTTTTTTCACTTATTATTTTCTTCTCTGCACTTCTTCAAAGAAAATAAAGACTGCCACAATTTGACACTCACAAGATCTCCGCCTCCTGGCTCTGTTTTTGGTTGTCATCTGTTGTGCTCGCTTACAATTATATATAGTCTGGAAACTGGAGAAGTGTTATAAAACACACATAGGTACCTGAGGGAGAACATGTGAAATGCCACACAGACAGAAACCTGTGCTCAGGATCAGAGCTTTGAGGACTTGCCACTGCACACTGTGGATGGAATTTATAGCTGCTGTTTACAAAAATCTTGTCAGATTTTAATTTTTTTTATAGATTAGTGTTAGAGACATGGATATAAAAAGTTCTGAGAGGATGAGAAAAATGAGAGATGACCTGGAAAACTGCATTGTCTTGTTGCTCTTTTATATGTCCAAACCCTAACAGTTCTAAATCAGTTGCAACAAAAAACACTAATAATAACACTAATATTATTAGTGTGTAGAACCTCTCAGGGTTTCTTTTAGGAGATGAAGAGCTTAAATTAGACGCAAGGTGGATAAGAACAATTCTGGGACTGAAACCTGCAGAGCAGTGTCACAGTTTTTAATGGGGTTGTACATAACCGCAAGATGACTTAAAAACCAGGGGACCCCCAAAATCCAGGATAAGATAACAAGAGAGAAATTGGATTTCATACACAGCATCACAGAAAAGGAGAGTGTGATGGTCTCTCTTTCTTTCTCTCTCACACACACACACACACACACACACACACAGAATTTGTACCCACCAAACCAAGACAAACTCAAAGAACACAAAAGGCAGTGAAACAGAGTCCTTAGAATTATAACATATATAAATATATAAAATCTCTGTCATTAATAATAAATGAACATATGCAATATAGGGAAACAAATACATGTATAAATGCAAAAATACACAAATTCCATTACTATATTAATCATTGTACATGGTTCATTTGATCAAATTTAAAACTTATACTGAAATCACATTAAACAGAATACTTTACAGATCAGCTTGTACATCTTAATCATAAAGAAAATAAAATGAACATAAAAAGAACATAAAATAACCACAATGGTTTCCACAGGTGTATGTTATATGTACTTTTAAGGAAAATTATATTAAATTTAAATGTTATAGAAGAGTGAATCTCTGTGTGTGTGTGTTTAACTTTGAAACTAGTCTTTTTACTAGTGCTGCCGCCTCGTGGTCATGAGAAGAACAGCATATTGCAGATGAAACGCTGCAGTGATATAATAACAGCTGGAGTGATTTACAGCGTTAGCATTAGCACATGATGACTCAGGGGCGTATTATTATTACTATTATTATTATTACAATTTTTTTTAAACGCAGTCTCATCAAGCGCGTTTATTCAGGAGGACTAATTTCCTTTTAACGCCCTAATTTGTTTATAACTGATGTTAGGTTAAAGCGGAGTTCTGTGTAGGAGGGCTGTCATTGGATCACGTGATAAGAGGAAAGCTGTGATTGGATCATTCACTAATTTGCATAATTTTCACACGAAAAAAAAACGTGGGTGATTTTTTTTTCTTTTCTTATTACAAAATATACATAAATTATATGGGCTACTCTGTTGATTTTTATGTAACTGGATTGTAGTGATTTCAAACCAGAGCTCCACTGTGAGGCTAAGAATATTAGCGAAAGTGTGCAAATGGGAGAATTGTAGTTATTATTAGTTTGTTTTATTATAAAGAGTGCGGTCATGGCTAACTGCACGGTGTAGCTGATGAGAGGGATGGAGAGGATGCGCGTTCACGAGGACTCGCGCAGGGCGGGGACGCGCGGGCGCGCGGGCGCAGGGATGAGGAGCAGAGAGGAACCCGGATGCTGATGCTGATGGAGAGAGAAGAAGGAAGGAGAAGGAGGAGAAGATAAAACAAAATAAAAAAACCGCACACTCAGAGGAATGATCCCCCGGACTGCAGGAGCGCTAGAGCCGGAGTTTGGATCAGTGAGCGGCTGAAAGGAAACAGCAGTGAGCTGGAAGAGAAGAGGAAAGAAGAGAAGGGAAGCTGACACAAACCGGGATCGCCATTTTTATCCTGAGGAAGAGGATGTCCTGTAGCCGGGAGACAGGAGGAGAGCGCGGGGAGGAGCTGCTGTGAGGGAGACGAGGAGGAGAATAATCCACCTGCTCATCATCACCATCATCATCATCATCATCATCCTGAAATGCCGGCTTTCCTCAGAGAAACGCTTTTTAACCATAACAGGACAAAAATACGACTCTGATCCTGCTGGAGAAACTCCCCGAGGCGGCGCGCGCTCTCTCCACGGCCTGCTTGGCTCCACACCCGGATGCGCGGCCTGGGCAACACCGCGGTTCAGCTAGCGGGACACACACACACACACACACACACACACACACACACACACACGCACACTCACACTCACTCTGTGGGTCTCTTTCGCTCTCACTCTCACACGCGCGCGCGCGCGCATCCTACCTCAGTTACTCATCACTGGGCTGGTGCAGATTAACTGAGAAAAGGGGAACATTTCCAGGAGTCAGAGATGGATATGGTATTATCTATTAGATGACAGGCTTTTATTTGTTTTTACATATTTATTTATATATATATATATTTTAAAAATCATCTCATATCAGTCTGTCGATAACTGGGTCACTTCCGGCCTCTGAGTCATCCGTGTCCTCCTTTAAAACTCTCTCCAGCTTTTTATGATCTCACGTTCATCATCACAGACTTCCGGTCAGACAAGCTGTCTCCTGGATCATTTTTCAGCTCTAAACTGCGGCTGAACTCTCATCTCATCTTCCGGAACCACAGAGTCCCGGGAACTTTTCAGACCTGTCCACAGCAAGGCAGCTAGAGATCAGGAGCAGAAGAACTGGAACAGGCCTCACCATCACCTGCAGCCCGTTTGTAATGTCGGCCAGGCGCGTGACGTCATCACGCAGGACGCAGCGCCGCGCACTGAACCGGAAGTAACAGTGATTCCTTAATAGTTCTGGTCACTCAATAAAGCTGTTAATTACTGAGCATCATGTCCGGTAAAGAGGTGTCCAGCAGTCACCCTGCTCAGTATGTGGGGCCGTACCGCCTGGAGAAGACCCTGGGGAAAGGACAGACAGGTAAATATCACACTTATAGCATTGTTATTTATATTAAATTACTGTTATAGTCAAACACTACTGTATCTTTATTAACATGGAAAAGAAGAAGAACAGGCAGGTAAATCCATTTATACTGTTACAGTTTTACGTTTAATTACACTACTGAGTCATGTTTAACACGGTACTGAGATCAGAGTTTATTATGAAATTGTTAATATTAAAGGCAAAAACATTATTACAGTGTGTGTGTGTGGGGGGGGGGGGGGGGTTAAATTTATTGCAATATCAAAATAACAATTAAAAGCTGATTATCATGAAGAAGACACTAAATGAGGTTTTGGCACATAATGATACGAAAAAGAAAATCCGGAATAATTTCACTGTTAATGTTGTGTATGTTATGCTGTGAGGTGGCACGGTGGTCCACAGCAAGGGGTTCGATTCCCGGGTCACCCAGGGTGCCTTTCTGTGCGGAGTTTGCATGTTCTCCCCGTGCATGCGTGGGTTTCC